>JAWNNO010000905.1:0-88529 GCA_035044985.1 Lordiphosa fenestrarum | reverse complement strand
TGGTAAATAAAGCAAGTTTACATATATATTCTTTGGCTGCAGAGCGGCCACGAGTGGTGTGCATGTACATATGTGGCTTAGCTGAATATGCTGACATATGCATATGCGAGAATTATCAAATTACAATTGCGCTTGAAGTCTGTGTTTTCTGCAACAAAGTTGTTACAGTGCGCACTCACTATATGAACATGCTAAAATTCTTTGGCACAGGCTTAATACAGCGTCTGAAGCGTCTGGACACACTGGCCGAAAGTCAAGGTTTTTTTTAGTGCTCCGCCAGTTTTATTAAGTTTTCTCGAAAAAATCTACAAACGTGTTTGGTTTTGTGCCATATAAGTGCGAGCAAGTTGCATTGTGCAAGCGAAGTTTTTGGATAATCATTTGTGCTGAGTTGTCCTGATCTGTAGCCGTCGTTTGTGTCTGCAAGATCACCCACCTACCCAGAGACCCACTCAGGGCAAATAAACTCCACATAGTGAAGTGCAGTGCAACGCAGGGAGTGCTTACCAATACCATCAATTCACAACAATTGTTTAATACCTAAATAAAACTTTTGTGGTGTTGGTTGGCGACGTAAGCATTATTACGTCATTTTGTTACGCTTACGCAAAAGGCATAACGAGCCCAGGCTGTCAACCATTAGTGCTGGCACCTTAGCTTGTTATTTAACAGTTTTTCATAGTCCAGATCGTAGTTGTTTTTTCCTGTCTTTTTGTGATCAACTCCATAATAATAATAAAAGGAAATTCTTTTCTTTATATTGAAGGGAGTCGATATAAGGCGGAGGCAAATGATTAGAGTTTGGGATATGAGGCTATCTGGCGGTTAATATGACGGAAATAAATAAACTTATTATTCGCAATCCCATTTATTATTTTTCATTATATTTTTCTTTAATTTCTATTCCAAATGCAAACAGGTTATGAGTAAAAACATCAACTCAGAACCACAAATTCCGGTACCACAAGCCGCAATGGAATGCTAAATTACGGATTTCAAAGAGTCTACATGAATGTCTCCAAAAACCGACACAGCAGAACAAGGTAGTTTAGCAGCAAGTGTTGATGTACAGGTGGAAGAGCAGAGTGATGAGGAGATCGAGGTAGAGCGTACCACTCAATAAGAGTAGCGCTGTGGCTACATCTCGGGAGCGTCTGACTATGGACCAGCTTTCGGGCGCCTGTATTCCGAGCAGGAGCTTCTCCAACCGGTGCCGATGCCACCTTGACGGAGGAGAGATTCTCAATAAATGATACGGGTGTTGCGAACAAACCTGCACCACTCTAAAGCAGCAACCGCTGCACTTCTACTTCGTCTACCCTCGGGTGAAGTAGGTATTGTGTTTGTCCAAGAGCCATGGATTTCTGGTGACTGAATCAATGGCCTTGAAGATACCAAAATATAACCTTTTCTACACCAAGGGTAAGGAAAAAATCAGAACATGTAATTTGACCAAAAAAACATTTTAACACACTTCTACTTCCTCAGTTCAGTGATGGAGACATCACCACGGCCAGCCTGGAACTGCAGAGTTCGACCATTAGGCCGGCCTCTTTCTATATGGCTCATGACACCGAGAACCCTCCACCACTTACTTTATTCCGGGACCTAACCGAAAACAGCACACAAACCAATACAAGCCTCATCTTAGAAGGCGATGCCAACTCACACCACACACTATTCCAGCAAAGAATCGCGGAAGATTAGAATGCGATTCGCCTAGTAGGTATCGCTTTACTCTAGCGATATCGCATTATTATCGCATTCTCATCTCCCCACGGGAAGAAATGTGACACTATGCGATAACTTCCGGGCGATGAGAAAGCGATACTTCTGGGAGATAGGAAAAGTCTCTTTTGAGCTATAGGAAAGCGATTCAGCCTGGGGATAAGAAAAAATCTCTTCTGAGGGATAAGAATGCGATTCTTCTTAGAGATAAGAATGCGTTTCTTCCTTGAGTTAAGAGTGCGATTTTTCCTGGAGATAAGATTAATTGATAAGATTGAGACAGAGTTCTGAAAGCGTTTCTTCCTGGAGATAAGAATGCGACTCTTCCAGAGATAAGAATGCGATTCTTCCTAGAGTTAAGAAAGCGTTTCTTCTTGGAGATAACAATGCGATTCTTCTTAGAAATAATATTGCGATTCTTCCCCCCAACATAAGCCATACCAATAAAATGTGTGTTCGAATTCTGTTATTTAACAGTAGGGGAAATAGTTTACTTTTTAAAGCTAAGTGTGTCAAATTCTTTGAATATATATATGCGTAATTTGAGAGTGTATGTATGTATGGTCGTTTCTTTATTTGCAATAAATTTAAGTTTTCTTATAGATTTTGAGTTGTTTCTTATTTATACGGTCTTTGGCATGCAAAAAATGTCGTGGACAGATTTTGTGAATGTCTGCATCCGTCGTCTTGGCAAACATATTATAAGCAAGTTCTGAAAACAAAAGCCATAATTAGTGACATATATGCAACCGAAACTAAAATCTGAATGCTGACCTCTCGCCACCACTGCTGGATCGCCCTTGAAAACGGGGCCCTGTATTTCCATAACAGTTTAAGACAATTCTGGCTGCTTGTCGTCTTGTCTTTGCTCTTTTGGCTTTGATGGAGGACATTTCGACTTATTTAACGCAAAGCGCGAGGAATTTCAACACAAATTTTTAACGAAAAGAAGGTCTGCTTTTAATAAATACACAATCTATTATGCCTTTAACTCCGTTGACTATTGAAACGGAAAGGTTTTCCCAGGGGAAGCTGAACCAAAAAACGAGGCCTACTGTAGTTTGTGCTAAATCGGAGCCTTTGCACCATGGTCAACTTTACTGGCAATGGAATGTCAGAAAAAAGTGTAATTGTCTTTACATCAGAGAGACATCTTTTTTTAATATTAGTTAATAAAAGTGGTAGCATATTGCAACCCTGAAATATTATGAATATTATTATTGTCTGACCGTTTGCTTATTTTTATAATGGCTTTCTTAAAAGCCACAGATCAAACAAGTTACTACAGCGGACAAGTAAACACACATTTTCCAGAAGGAAGAATTTCCTACCACCTTAAGTACATCTGTCAATTTTTTTATTGGGCCGGTTTTTTCATCTTTTGAAAGCGTCGACAAAGTATTTTCCTTTGGTAATATTGTAAAAAGTCGTTGAATTCACTTCAAGAAGAATCACATTCGGATCTTCTTAGGAAGTGTTAAGCGATGTATCGCCAATTCTCAGATGGGATGATGAAAAAGCGAGACCAACCACAAAGTATCGCATTCTTTCCCCCAAGCGATTTTTGAGGGATATATCGTCGATTTACCGAATGGATGGAAAAAATGCGATAGCACATAGCGCAAATTTATCCCTTTTATGATAAAAATGTATTTTGTTAGTGTAAATCGCCAAACTATATCCGAACTCTCCCCTCAAGCAATCGCCAAACTCTCGCATTAACGAGGGAGATAAGAGTAACACGACAAAATGTTTCAGCAAGCGCTGTGAGTCTCTGTACAATTACCTTTTACAGACAAATCTCCAGACTGCAAATAAAGGAAACGACCCTACCTTTATTATCAAAAACCGAAAGGAGGACTTAGATATTACCGTTATCTCCGAAGACCTCTGTGATCAATTGGTTTCATGGAAGGTGCTGCCAGAGCACTCCTTCTTTGACCATAGATACATAGAGGTCTTACTAACAAAGAAGTGCCCTTCACCCAAAAAGAAGCAGAACCCGAAAAATGCAAACTGGGAAGTACACAACAAACTTCTCTCCAAAAAGCTTGAACCGTCCCCACCACATACACCTAGTACGGGGAAACAGACATGCATTCAACGTAGCCAAATATATCGATCAAAACACCGCTTGGGAGTTATATAAACAAAGGCTAAATACTTAAAAGAAAGCCATCAGGAAGGCAAAACGCTCCTCCTGGGCCAACTACTGTAGCAACATAGAATCCACCTCTGATGCATCTCGGCTCAGAAAGATCCTGGCAAGCTCACCAACTCCGCCAGGACTCTTACAAAAAACAGACGGAACCTGGATCGACTCAAGCGAAGAGTCTCTAGATCTTCTGCTAAGCACTCACTCCTCCAGTGCGCCCAATAACTCAAATTAGGCCAACCGACCTTTCTACAAATCATGTCAACACCATTGTCACAGAATCCTGAATTAAGTGGGGTATCGATTCCTTCGAACCATTTAAATCGCCTGGTCCAGATTTAATATTTCCAGCCCAATTACAACACAGCATTGGGTACACAATGACCTGGCTTTACACAATCTATGTAAGCTGTGTCAAAATCAACTATATCCCTACCAGTTGGAGAGAAACTAAAGTGGTATTCATACCGAAGGCTGGCAAAGACTCACATGTGAAACCAAACGATTATAGGCCAATCAGCCTATTTTAGACTCATAGACACACACCTGTGGAAAACTATAAGTCCCGCTCAGTCGTACTCTCTCCGCTACTATGGGTTATAACAGTTAAACAACTGCTGCGGCTAATGGAGGCGGAAGGACACGTAGTGGTGGCTTACGCGGACGATATTGCCATTTTCAAATGTGGACTATTTCCACAGGCGCTGTGTGACCTCATGCAGAACGTACTGACCACATTTGCTCAGTGGACAATATCTTGCGGCTTGGGCGTAAACCCGCGAAGATGGAACTAGTGCTTTTTACCAGAAGGTACAGGGTGCGCCATATAAAGTGTCGGTATGGCAACACTGAATAAATATAAAAACAAACAACCGATTGCTATATGTTGATCTTGTTCCTTTAATTTGGTCCTGTACAATTTATTTCGACTACTTTTTGAACACAACATCAATCAAGTGGCCGCCTTTATTGGCCACAACAAAATGTGCCCTTTTTGCGGCATTTTCCATCACTTTTTCGAGCGTCTCAGTCGATAAAGTGGCGATTTCGGCATGAATGTTGGCCTTAAGCTCTTCAATGGTCTGTGGATCGCTGGCGTAAACCTTGCTTTTTAAATAGCCCCACAAAAAGAAGTCTGGGGTGGTCAAATCTGGAGATCTGGGTGGCCAGTCAATATCGCCTCTTTCTGATACCAGGCGTCCAGGGAATTTCCGCTGCAATAAGTCGATTGTTTGATTTGCAGTGTGGCACGGAGCACCGTCTTGTTGGAACAAGTAACCGTCAAGACCTTTTTCGTGCATTTGCGATATCGATTTCCATCGACTGTTTCGTTTTCACGAAAAAAATATGGCCCAATGATGGTTTTGGCGCAAACGCCGGCCCAAACAGTCACTTTTTGGTTGTGTAAAGGTATTTCATGGATGCGGTGTGGATTTTCCGTGCCCCATATGCGACAATTTTGCTTATTAACACCACCATAAAGCGTGAAATGGGCCTCATCATATGCACGCTGAGCTAGCACAATTGAACGATTATTTTCGATGAACAGCGTCACCATTTCGGCACGTTGTTTTGGTGTGAAGCGTTCCATGGTCAAAATTGTACTAGATTGATGTTTCCAAAACATGTCTAACAAAAGCAATCGGTTGGTAAATGTCAAAGTTATTCAGTGTTGCCATACCGACACTTTAGATGGCGCACCCTGTATCATGAACCAAAAAAATATAACCAACAAAAATGAACCTCAAATGGCTTTTCTTGAAGATTTTCACCGATTTTGAGAGGTTTTTCTGAGACGAATATTTGTTTGAGGGTTGCACACTATTTTAATCACTTTTTAGCGGAGTTTTAGGCCATCCAAAGATGAGTTGTAGACTGATCAGTTCCATGCCATGTGGATGCTGCCGTTTAGAGCATAAGCAAAGGTTCGACTGATTAACAGCGAGCTGAGCGCTGCTGTCGTCGTCTATGCTTTACCTCCTTTGCGTCTGAGATTCGGTGCTCTTAATTGTGACATGCAGACCAAAAATTAGCCTCTTAAAACATTTGGAGGAAGCACAAAGGCTTTTGCCACACGCTGCACAAAAGAATAATAGATTTGGTTCAGGGTTTTAGCTGAGGCTTATGCCATCCTCAAGGTGTGCGAATGCTTACCAATATGTGGACTTTCTCGGGCAAACTTTAATTCGATGCTTGCCTCTAGAGATTTTTGATTAAATCGCTTTTATTAAGGGGTTACATGGGTTTCGTAGGGGAAAAAACGGCATATTTTCAATAATTTTTTTTTAGTATAAAAACTGAATTATTTTGTTAAAACTTTTTATTGTTTTAAGGATACACATTTAATGAGGAATCACTGAAATTTTTGAAGCAAAATATCAAAAGCTCTGCCATTGTGACGTCATTTCCGGAGAGCCTTCGGGAAAAAGGTGCATCCTCGTTGACAGCATAACTTCTAGGAGGATCATCTGAAGTGCAAATGCAAAATATACGTCTTTACTTAAGACTTTACACTAGAACTTGGAAGAAGGAAAAAACAATAAAGTGAAAATTGGATTTTTGGCAGAGGTTTTAACGAAAAAAACGAAAAATTTACTAAAATTGCGATGTATTTTTTTTGGGGAAATAGTTGTATTTGAACAAAAAGAAATCCTTCGTCCAAGTCATGACAAATTGTATCTCGAAGACCTGTGTAAAATTTCATCAAGATCGGTTGAGTAGTTTTCGAGAAATCTTGTCAACCGACTTTCAAAACACAGTTTTGAGAAAAACGCGTTTAAAGTTTTGAGTAACAATAAAACCGGGTTAGAATTTGTTTTTCTAACTTACATGAAGTCATCGATTCCTGGGCCATAATATAAAGAACCTGCTGCAGCTGCAATGTCCAGGGCATCTTTTTGTTCCTATCTATGACGAATCCGTGCTCCACGAGTCTCACTTGAAGATTTTATCTCGGCGGCGCAGATACTGTTTTCGTCAACTTCTCGGGCATATTCGTATGTTTCCGAACATGGAAATATTTGTCATTGGCTCGAATTAAGTCACTTACTAAGGATATGCATCAAACTTGAGACAATTTCTTATGCGCAACACGTTATCGGCGTTTATGTAATATTTAGTATGATTAATTGCTTATATTTTTTTTTAAATAAATATAATCATTTTTTTTTTAAATAATGGAATAAAATTATCATTAAATTTCGATTTTTATAACAGAACTCAAGGATTACAGTCCCTGATTTCAACTTATTAGCTAACTAGACGAACAGCTGCTCCTTCATACCCTGGAGCGCTCAACTTATTCAGAGTGTATCTCCAAAACTATTACTCGGATCGATTTGAAATTTTAGGACAATATTCTAGAGATGTTGTAGAATTTAATAAGACAATAAAAAAAACAACAATTTTTTGAAGCCGCGAAACCCATGTAACCCCTTAATTCGATAAAAATGCGAATTAGTAATAATTAAGCGGTCGCCTCTCTCGTAAACCAAACTTTGCAGTAACAAATGCAATGATGGCCTCTTACACAGAGAGGTTAGAAAATGTTTGATTTGAACAGCTTTCGGATAAAGTGACTTCTAGGCAGCGTTTTCAGCAAAGAGACC
Organism: Lordiphosa fenestrarum; assembly: GCA_035044985.1. Classification (NCBI taxonomy): domain Eukaryota; kingdom Metazoa; phylum Arthropoda; class Insecta; order Diptera; family Drosophilidae; genus Lordiphosa; species Lordiphosa fenestrarum. The sequence continues at coordinate 81,038 of JAWNNO010000905.1, read as the reverse complement.
GAATGCGGTTTTGACCCGACTTATATACCCTGATTGGTCTCCGGAAATTGGGAATTGCCATCTTGAAAGAGCTGTCAAAGAATTCGCTCTGCAATTTTGTTAAGAAAATCTGATAGCAGCCTTGCTAAATTACTCTTAATCGAGTACTTTTTCTGTACTATTGGCGCGACTATTCAAATTTAACATTATTTTCTCTTTGCTCTGAATGAAACTAAATGAAGATTTTTATTTAATGCCATCTCTCAAAGTAAATTTTTATGTAACCAAAAGGAAAAAAAGTTTTGCGAAATACTAAAAAAATTTTCTTGAAACTACGCACATTACAAATCCTACTGCGCTCTGCGATCTGTTTGTGAGGCATGCGGAGGGCTGCACAATACTGCCTCATGCCCCGCAAACAAGGAGGATCCATCAGTCAAAAAATGCAGTAACTGTGGAGGTAACCACACCGCAAACTACAGAGGTTGCCAAGTATACAAAGAACTGAAGAGCAGGATTAATACGCGCACAGAATTTGCTCGTTCCAATGGAAACCTTAATATGTATACACCCTCGCAATCGACCCCTGGAGTCTTCTTCACCAAAGCTACGAGATCGTTTTTTGCCCCATCGACTACTACCCAAGGCGTTTCTTTCGCAAGCTTCTTGAAACAAGGAACAATTTCACACGAAACTCGAACTGAGCCGACTCTGACAACAAAACATGTGGAGCAACCATTAAACCAAAGTAGCTTAGAAGCCATGTTTCTATCGTTACAACAAACCCTGAAAGATTTTATGGTGTATATGCAAAACGCAATGCAAAAACAGATGAGAAAGCAAGGCCTTCTCATTCGACTGCTTGCTTCGCAACAACCCAAATAATGGCTTTTCTAAGAGTATCACTCTGGAATGCAAATGGCATTCCTCGCCACAAAGTGGAGTTATCCAAATTTCTCCAAGACTATGAAATCGACATAATGCTTCTTGCGGAAACTCATCTGACGGACAGATATAATTTCCAATTATCGGGCTATGCATTTTAAGGCACAAATCACCCAGATGGTAATGCTCATGGCGGATCTGGTGTCCTAGTCAAAAACCGCATCAAACATTATCCACTATCGGGATATTTGGAAACCTACCTACAAGCCACATCGATATGCGTAGAATCTAAACGAGGCAATATCACTCTGTCTGCGGTTTACTGTCCCCCACGATTTACAATATCAGAAAAACAATTCCTAGACTTCTTTAATACACTTGGTCAACGCTTCTGCGGGTGACTATAACTCGAAACATCCCCTCTGGGGCTCCAAACTGACTAATCCCAAGGGGAAGCAACTCTATAACGTACTCACGCGCGCATCAAACAAACTCGACTATGTATCTCCGGGAGGGCCTACATACTGGCCAGCAGATCCAAAGAAAATACCCGATCTTATAGACTTTGCTATAACAAGAAAAGTCCCACAAAACCTGGTAACTGCAGAAGCCCTTGCAGACTTGTCGTCAGACCATTCTCCAATAATATTTACCCTTCTGGAGTGCCCTCAGATCAGACAATATCCTCGGAGACTGACTTCACACAAGACAAACTGGCTCAGATACAAAAAATTTATCAGCAGTCACATCGAGCTGAGCCCAACCATAAACAGCGAAGTAGACATTGAATACTCAGTCCAAGCCCTCAGCTCTATCATTACTGCTGCTGCTCATCACTCAAACCCTCAAACAATAACAATAACACCTAGGCAAGATAGTAGATTAACGAACAGCTACATAGACCGACTGGTGTCTGAAAAGCGGCGTGCAAGAAGAGAATGGCAGCACCATAGGTCGCCTGCGTCAAAAAATTGTCTGAGACTTGCAGGACGCGTACTTCGCAAAGCACTCGAAGCGGAAGAGCAGCTAGCCCATAGCCGTTACATAGAAAAACTATCGCCTGCAAGCACCAAATTTCCCCTATGGAGAGCACATGCAAGCATAAAGCCACCTGCAAAGGTAGACACGCCTTTAAGGGACCAGAGTGGAAGTTGGGCCCGCAGTGACGAAGAGAAGGCAAATGTCTTTGCACTTCACCTTAGAAATGTCTTCCAGCCAAATCCACCAACTAATGGCTATGCACTTCCATTGGTTCCCATCGCCGCACAAACTGACCCAATCAAAGTTCATTCACTTGAAATAAAAAATGCTATCGGAGATCTACAACCCAGAAAAGCGCCTGGACATGATCTTATTACGCCTAAAATGATTATGGAACTTCCAAGTCCTGCCATAACATATATCTCAAGACCTTTCAATGCAGTACTGCGATGTGGATACTTCCCAACCCAATGGAAGAAGTCCACAATCATAATGATCCATAAACCAGGAAAGGATAAAACCCAAGCGTCATCATATAGACCCATTAGTCTGCTACCTTGCTTATCAAAACTTATTGAGAAGATCTTACTCCGTAAAATTGATTCCCATGCACAAAATATCATTCCTTCATAGCAATTTGGGTTCCGAGCTAAACACGGGAGCAAGTCAACCGCATAACTTCAGATATTCGGACTGTGTTTGAAAACCACGAATACTGCTCTGCCATTTTCCTAGATGTTGCCCAAGCATTTGACCGCGTATGGTGGGACGGTTTTACATTCAAGATAAAGACAATGCTTCCACTAAGTACCCACAAAGTCCTAGAAAGTTACGTCAGTAACAGAGTATTTACAGTTCGTCAAAATGAGTACACAACAGAAGAGTTCACCATAGGAGCCGGAGTACCGCAGGGAAGTGTTCTTGGTCTTTTCCTATACGTACTATACACTGCCGACATACCAACAGACTCTCGACTTACAATAAGTACTTTTGCGGATGATACGGCAATATTAAGCAGATCATGATGTCCAATTACCGCAACAAGACTTTTGGCAAACCATCTTACCGACGTTATAGTTATAGTTTTTAAAATAGTTTCTAAATTAAGATTTGAAAAATTATTGTTAGTCTCTTTAAGAGAAGATCCAATAAATACCAAAAAAAAAAGAATATGTGAATTCCCCATTGCCACTTTTGATAGGCATCTTAATTCTTTATTAATTAATGTTGATTATTATATGTTTGCGCCCTCTGTACAACATTTTTCTAAATTTGAATTTCACTTTGATAAAAAAAAGTCTAAGTTCTATTAAAAGCTGCCTCTCGAACGTTAATTGGTTGTCGGTCCTTTCGCATGCTAATTTGGAGACGTGTTATAATAGACTCATTAAAATATTTTTAAACATCGTTATCGAAAATGCTCATAACAAGAAGCATGGCTCGTACAAATTGCCATGGTACACTAAAGGTTTAAAACAGTTGAAAAATTTTCGAAATAAATTTTACAAACGCTTCACTAAATGCCACGATCCTGCTGATGGGGAGAAACATAAGCTGCACAAACGTGAATTCGAGTTCCTCAATAAGTTTTTGTAGATGCAGTACATATCTAATATCGAAAGTCGACTAAAATCTAATCCAAAGTCATTTTGGAGTTTTATAAATTCAACAAGAAAGAAAGTCGGTCAAGCCCGACTATAACATACTCAGTACCAAGAAAATTTGTATTTTGATCATAACTCGAAAACCGTTCATCCGATCTTCTTCATTTTTTTGGGGGATCGATAAGTTATCCTAATAACTAAATATGTCCAGAATGAACAAGCAATCTATCTTCAAAACTGTGGGAGATATGACGTTTTTTCTAAATTACGGGGGCGGGAGGGGGCGTGGCCAAAATTGAAAATAAGTTTGATCTGCCTGCAGACATAAGAAGCATATGTCCCATACATGTCACAAGTCTATCTCTTACCATCTCTGAGATCTGTGCGTTCATACGGACAGACAGACGGACAGACGGACGGACGGACGGACAGACGGACATGGCTATATCGACTCGGCTGTTGATGCTGATCAAGAATATATATACTTTATGGGGTCGGAGATGCTTTCTTCTGGATGTTACATACTTTTGCACAAACTTATTATACTCTATGTACAAAGATCAACCTCTTCCATCCCATCTAGTATGAGCTTTGATTCGCTGTCATCTAATACTGATGAGGGGATAGTGAATCTGTTCGCTGACTTTTTTAGCGGCAATTTCGAGGCAAAGAATATCTGGGATGACCACTTCACTCTTGATTCCATTCCTTCTATATTTAATGTCGGGACTATTCCCATATCGGATGATGATGTCTTGGAAGCCATTAATGACTTTGATGACTCTTTCAAGCCGGACAGTGATGGAATTTCTTCTTTTCTCCAGAAGAACTGCATTGGTGTACTTTGTGAGCCTCTCACTATGATCTTCTCTAAGTCCCTTAAGGTTGGTAAATTTATAAGAAAATGGAAGATAGCTTCAGTTATCCCTATTCACAAAAATGACTCAAAAAGTGACGTCTCTAATTATAGGCCAATTGCTAAGCTTAGCAATATATCTAAGCTCTTTGAACGTATAGTAGCAAAACATCTTAATTTCATTATTAATTCTTATATAGATCCCAACCAGCATGGGTTTTTTTCCAGGCCGTTCCACGGTAACGAATTTAACAGTTTTTAGCAATATCTGCATTTCTGCATTCAAAAATCGTTGTCAAGTCGATGTGATCTACACAGATTTTTCTAAAGCGTTTGACCAAGTCTGCCAAAGTGCTCTTTCATCCAAGCTCTCCAAGCTTGGCTTTCATTCTTCCATCCTCAATTGGTTTGAGTCTTATCTTGATAGTCGATCATATCAAGTTCTCATCTGGCCTCCCTCAAGGGAGTGTACTGCGTCCATTGCTATTCACAAGTTTCATTAATGATATCGGTTGTCTACTTAACTCAAATTATCTAATGTATGCTGATGACTTAAAAAATTTTCGAACTGTTAAAAACCTCAGGCATACTGAAATTCTTCAATGCGATCTTAATTCGGTTGCTGACTGGTGCAGGCGCAATTTGCTGCCTCTTAACCTCTCAAAATGCTTCTTTGTTACGTATGGAAAGCGCGAGCTGCCGATACTGACATCGTATTCCTTTAGTCATCACGCTTTAAGACGGCAGTATGAAGCTATAGATTTCGGGGTGGTGTTTGACTCCAAATTTCAGTTCTCTGAGCATCTAAACTATATCCTCCCTAAAGCTTATTCAATGTTGGGCTTTGTAAAGCTCAATTCTAAACAATTTAATGATCCCTACACAAGTCTTAGTTTGTACTCTGCGTTGGTGCGTTCTAGGCTTGAATATGCTTCTCTTATCTGGAATTCTTCTTCTGCCGTTCACATAAACAGGCTTGAGCGTCTACATGAACGCTTCCTTAAATTTGCACTTGCCCATTTAAATTTTTCCGATCCTTTTCCACCGTATCTGAGTAGATGTCGCCTCTTGCATATATCAACCCTTGAGGATAGAAGGACAATTGCATCTTTAGTTTTTTTAAATGACATTGTAGTCGGAAATATTAATTGTCTTATGCTACTGGACAAGATTCCAATTAATGTTCCCTCCAGATCTTTGCGTGACTTGATCCCATTTAGAGTGGCAACTCATAGGGTCAATTATGCCAATAACGAGCCGACATGTGGAGCCCTATTAACATATAATCGTCTTCCAGTTGGCATGCAGTTCGACTTTAAAATCGACAATATTATTGTTAAGCGACTTCTTGGGGACTTCTTTTTGTAGATAAATTGTTACTGTTAGTTGTAAGTTTTATTGTAGTAGCCCGATAAGTTTATTCGTTGGCGAAATACACTAAATAAAATAAGTACTCAGGCGTCAGAATGGAGAGTTGTTGACCACAAGTACATCCAGATCAAGATCCAATTCGACTATTGTCAAACTAGAAACGTCTAAAGAAACCCCCGGAATACCCACTGGGTGAAGTACCTTAAGACATGGACAAAAGACAAAACTGCCGACGCCAACGCCCATCTGCTCAGTGGAAGATATTGAGAAGCCAGTGAAGAGCCCAGTGAGCCACTGTCAATCTCATCGAAACATACAAAACCTCGTGTAAGCTCACAGTTAATAAAAGGAGAACCAGACCCCCCTGGTGGACCGCCGAACTGAAAGAGCAGAGGAAGAACGTTCTGGAATGCTTCAAACTCGCCAAACAAGCGGATGAAGTGATCATCTGGGAGGAGTACAAGATAAGACTTTGCTTATTCAAAAAAGAAGTAAGGAAGGCAAATCAATACTCATGGAGAACCTTCTGCTCCAGCATAGAGAAGGTCTCGGAAGCAGCCAGACTCAGGAAGCTGCTTTCAATGCAGCCACCTATGCACAGTCAACTAAAAACGGACGAAGGTTACTGGACAGAAAGCAGCAAGGAAGCTACCTGCCTTCCCCAAAGCGGGGAAATGCAGTCACGTGCAGCCAAAAGACTACAGTCATATTAGCCCCACTTCATTCCTGAAAAAATTACTAGACCACCACATAAGAGAAGGCATGAACCTGACCTTGAAGAACAACCAACACGCATACACGAAAGGGAAATCGATGGAAACAGCGCTCCCTAGTAGCCACCATCGAGAAAGCAATGCACCATAAAGAGTATGCCTTGGAAGCATTCCTTGGTATATCTGGTCCATTCAACAACGTCTCCACGGAGGCGATAATACGCAGCCTAAGAGCTGTATCAATACATAAGGCTTTGGACTCGTGGATATACAACCTGCTGAGCTGCAGAAGAGTGCAAGCCAAGTGGGGTACCACAACCATGACGAAGAAGGCACACGGCGGCACCCCTCAAGGCGGAGTACTATCTCCCCTTCTATGGAACCTTGTGGTTAACGAACTGCTAGCGAAATTCAGCAGGAAAGCACCCAAGGTAACCGCATATGCCGACGACATAAGCATAATTATCGTGGGAAAATGTCCATCGACTCTCAGCTCAATCATGGACTCTTTACCAAGAGATACAAGGTACCGGCATGGATTCCACCAAAGATAAATGGAATATCACTAACTATATAGAATAACGTTAAATACCTTGGAGTAGTAATCGATAGTAAACTGTCATGGAAGCCAAATGTGGAAGAAAGAGTAAAGAAGGCTTTCAACGCACTATATGCATCCCAGAAGATGCTGAGTAGCACTTGGGGCCTATCACCAAGTCTGATGCAAGTGCTCTTCATTTCAGTAATACGACCGATACTGCTACACGGTATACTGGTATGGTAGCAAGAAATGAAGAAAACCACATACCAAGAGCTGATGGATAAGACCCAGCGACTGGCACTGATCTGTATTACGGGGCCGCTAAGGTCCACTCCAACCAAAGCACTAAAACACATCTTAGGTGTCAACCCTCTGGACATCCAAGCACTCCTTCTGGTACAAAAGACCGCTCAACGTCTATGTACGGCAGGCACCATGGCGCTACAAAGCTATGGACACAGCATAGTTGGTAGAGAGATCAATAGCAGCACGGTCTACATTATCCCAATGATCAACTCAATATGCACATCAGCACTATTGGGACCAGAAGACTGGCGAACAGGACTGGCCCAAGAAGCAACGCACTTCTTTACTGACGGCTCAAAGATGGACATAGGAGTCGGAGCCGCCGCTCCTTACAATTAAATAAATATCTACGTGGACAGCCAAGCGGCAATCAAGGCAATGCAAGGACACTCCATCAACTCCAGAAATGTCCTGGCGAGCAGGGAAGCACTAGATTCCCTCAGCATCTCCAGAAAGGTGCAAGTCTTCTGGATTCCCAGCCACCGGGGCATCGATGGAATCGAGATGGCAGACAGTCTTGCAAAAGCCGAAGTCGCACTTGGCCAATAAGAAACACTAAACATACCTATCTCCATAAAGACGCTTAACAGCAAGATGGAGGAGATAGCAGAGAAAGAAGCAGAGGTAAGGAGGGATTACACCAGCGGATGCAGAATCTCTAAAATTATGTGCAAGACAAGAGACAAAAAACTTACGCACTATCTGCTACAGCTCCAGAGAAGATACTGTAGACTGCTCATTGGCATACTAACGGGACACTGCCTAGCAGCCGCTCATGCGATAAAGCTAGGCAGAACGACAGAGGACACCTGCAGGAAATGCATGGAACCTGGAGTCGCAGAAACTCTAGAACATCCCATTTGCAGCTGCCCAGCAATTGCCACGATAAGATTAAAAATTCTGCACACCCCACGGTTCTCTTATTTGGAGGAAGCGGCCAAAAGGTCCACAAAATAATTAAAGGCATTTGCCAAAACGTCAAAAATCCTCATGGATTTCTAAGTCAAACGTACCCAAATAATCAACCGAGCTCATTAAGGACCCTAAGGTCTATGTGTGACCCCATCTGGGGTCAGCCGGAACTACCTAACCTATGAAAATAGTGGGGTCTTTGGACTATGTGCTAAAGTTGCTTGTACATGACGATGAAATTTGAAAAATGTTATGTCCCAAATTGCTTCGGGCCCTGCGGTGCGCTTGAGTTAACAGCGCCGGCTAACTCAGAACTCAGGGAGGGGTACTCCAACCCATTCCACACGCACACACACGCAACAACAAAAAAAATGGCTTTCTGGCTCCCGTCGCACCCCTTGGTGGGCGTGTCGGTACCTCTTGGCCCTCAAATCGGCGTGCAATTGCGCCTCCAGCAAAGAAATGTAAGTTTAACAGCCCAGATAAAATTGGCCAGCCAGAGTCGGAGGGGGGATCGCTCTTATTGCTCAGGGTCGCAGTCTCAGAATTTAGGGCTCTTGACAGTGAGTCTTCTTTCCTCACTCGTACGTCGGGATTTGATAGGCCACTTTCGCCTTTTCTGGTATGGTAGGGCCTAAGGAGACACGGGTTATTCGTCTGACCAGGCCCGATTAACCGAACATTCACCCCACTTGTATGGCCAATCTCGCTTCCAGTTAAAAAAAAAGGGTTTTTAACTTTGACGTTGGAGACAAAAATAATTCTTATTTACATTTTAGAGTGAACCTCTTTTGTTTCATTGAATTCAATTTAATTGTTTCTCCACAAAAAAATTCAAAATTTAAACAAGCACTTGGCGTCTGCGCGCAACCATCGGCCAGTTCTATTTGACACATTCAAAGCTGAACACCCTCTTCTCCCTTCTTGGTCCACCTTCGTTTTCGCAGTCATGCCCTTCATTTGACCGTTTAGACCTACTCCCCCCCTGATCCTCATTTTCTATACTTTTCAACACTAACATTTCCCCTTAAGCTGTGCTGCCAACTCCTCGATACATATTTCAGTGCGATAAAAATATCGATAAGCCGGGCCATAACAAAAATTTACCGTAAACTATGGAGTGCCTCTTTTCAAAGCAAAACAACATGCAAAACACATTTTCCGTCATATCTTTAAAACAAAAGCTGATTGAGCCAAACCGAGACCAGTTTTGTATTCAGTGGGCAAAAGAGGACCAGAAATTTTCATCGAAGGCTGCAACTTAAAAAAAATTCTCATTTTGTTATCCTATGTTATGGATGATTCGTTAAAAAATAAATTTTTTTACCGAAGCTCTTTTTTGATGCGTCACTACTTTTTTTTCTCTAGGGGCTACGCCGGCTGGCTCAATGGAACGGACGGACGGACGAACGGACAGACGGGCATGGCTATATCGACTCGGCTGTTGATGCTGATCAAGAATATATATACTTTATAGGGTGGAAGATGCTTTCTTCTGGATGTTACATACTTTTGCACAAACTTATAATACTCTATGTACCTACGGTACAGAGTATAAAAATAACATGACACTAATCAAACCCTTAATCCCTTAAATCCCAGAGTAGAGTTCCACACCGGAACTCTGGCACTCCCTCCCTACCTGCAGCGAACCTATCCTCCAGCTGCCGATAATGCTGGCCCCTCCGATCAGTACCAGATCAGTCTGTAACGACCACGGGTATGTGTGCAGCTAACTGGAGGCGTACTCTGCCTACGGGGTCGACTGTGCTCAGGGAAAGTGGGGTGGGTCTTTTGCCACCTAGAAAGCTGCCCCGTCACATAACTAAAGATAGTAGACAGAGTTAAGGAAGGAACGGAATACACAACCTAATAACTGGCCTAAAAGATCACACAGACTATGTATTGTTGAAGAATTGAGGTGGAGATGTTCTTCTTCTAATACCCTCCCAACCTGTAAAGACATAGAATAAATTTGCCTTTTTCCTTAATCAAAATGATGCGAACAATTTACTTTAGGTGCCCATCTAAAAGGAGTTTACTTCATATTTAATTCAAAATTCACTTAGGTTATATAATGAATTCATATCCATTGTTGGCCATCATTACAAATGGGTTTTGATGGATAATCCTGAATTTATTAAAATTAATTGTCAATTCAAAATTATTCATCAAATAAAACAAAAGGCACAAAATATGAAAAATTATTACTCAGAAAAAATTGCAAAACAAACGATCAAAACTTCAATGAAATTCGCGAAGGCTCGATCTACGACTTATGTATGAATATAACGTTATATAAAAATATGTACGAATGTTCTTACATTGGTATGTATGTATATTCGGATTGGTATGCACGAAAATCTTCAATTTATTGCATTCACTTTGAACTGACGGCTATGCCGTACTTACTCGAAGCTTATCCACCGATGTCAGCAGGCCTGGTGACTGATGTGCTGTATGGGCTTTTAAAGTTAATTAGATAAATGCAAACTCAATATCTTAACGTACATACCATACCAGGTGAAGTTAGATTAATTAAAAAAATTATAAAATTATATTATTCAACAAAAAAGGGGGCTCAAATGTTTAGAACATCCAAGTTATTCGCCACGTCTCATAGATAACTTGTAAAAGTTACTACTACGCAAGCGAATGTAAGTCACAAATAGGGTAGTTGGGCGTCACACGTCTGTGAACCGGCCCTGGAGCGGGTCCCTTGAACTTTCTTGCCAGCAACAGCGATTATGATCCTCGGACAGGGATTTAGAAATTGTAGTTGGCACGATGAATTTACTCCTATCCAAGTGTCCGCGAAGAAAATACACTCCTAATCATCCGGTGGCAAGGGGTGGGTGAAGCAACAAACTCTGTGCGTGATTGACCAATTCGCGATACACACATCCGCCACGTGTCACTTTTCAGATCACACGGCAGATATTGGGGAATCAATCAGGCACCGAACACTAAATCAAGAGAACAATAAGTTGGTGATCCTCAGGTCCATCTTAGCCATATTTACCTTTGGGCTCGATCTCGCCAGTATGTACGTATGTACTTATGTACTTGTGTACTTTTGTGCGTGGACCACCAGACAATTTCGGTAACCAAGTGCTTAGCAACGCATGCGAATGTGCACGGCTTGTGACAACAGCAACCTCAAGTGATAGGACTTTTCCACTTTTACCTGAGGTTTGAGGTTATGGCTGCGCGCGTACATAAATGCACAAACTTTGGCCACAAAATGCTGAATGACCAGGTTGGCCGAATTGGCCACAATGAAATGCCAATGCTCGATCCTTTGATTAAGGTGATGGTTGCTTATGGATTGACGTCGAGATTCAGGTGGTAGATAGGTATTTGATTTAAAATGAACACACACTTTTATGACCGTTCTCTTAAAGCACAAAAATCAGAAAGAACGAGTCTGCGGCAGGAAATAGTATGGACTCCGGTTGTGAGACCGTTTGACACTTGACCAGTGTTGAAATATGGTTACCCATGCCAACATACTTTGAGAATCAGCTGTGAGCTAAGAGTTACCAGACCGTCGAAATTAGATCGTTTTCAGGCTTTTAACATTGCCTGGCGGTTAGCTTGGACATTAGCACAGTCTCTAACAAAAGTTTATGCTCTAAGAAAATCCACACCCCTACAAGTCTCCGGCGACTACCATGACCTTCCTTCCCTGCCCATAAGTCCTCAGCACATCATTTCACTATTCACTTATAAACATTTCTATATTGTCACATACGAACATTGAGTTCTAAACATGGTACATAACTACTGTCTTATAACTAATGCATTTATTTTCCTATTCCTAATAAGCCCCCTTTTGCGACTGGTGCCGTAACTCGCCTATAGGCTCTACAACACACACAGAACAAAAAAAAAATTAAAAAAAATGAGGACGAATAAATTGGTGCAATATGAAAGTCTACCCTAACCTACCTCAAGAGCTCTCTTAGTACGTTTCTAGTAGGATCGGCAGCATACATACTTGAAACGAGAAAGCTAAGCTAACTTCGTCTGTGCCGAAGTTTTTATACCCTTGCAAGTGCTCGCTTAAATATTTTCAAAAAATACTCTTTTTCCCATTTTCAGACCGATCGTTTGTATGGGAGCAGTATGATATAGTAATCCGATTTGGCCAAAAATTTTTAAAATTATGTGAACGCATGTGAAACAAACAAATACAAATTTGCAGGATGCTACCATTAAAAACAAAAAAGTTTTTCTAACTAAGAGTTTTTTTCAGACCTATCTTTTGTATGGCAGGTATACCATATACATATATTTCCGATTTTAATAAAAACTGGTAGGATTAAAAAAAAACATAGAAAACATACGATTGCAAAGTTTGGAGACGTTTCCATTGAAAAGAAAAAAGTTTTTCTCACTAAAACTAGTTTTCCGACCGATTGTTCCTATGGGAGCTATGAGATATAGTCATCCGATCCGGTCGGTTCCAACATATTAGTAGTGTGCAGCAAAAAGAAGACTCAGTGCAAAATTTCAGCTAGATAGCTTTAAAACTGAGAGACTAGTTCGCGTAGAAACAGACAGACAGACGGACGGACAAAGCTCAATCGACTCAGCTCGTCACCCTGATCAAGAATATATATAGTTTATGGGGTCGGAAATGAATATTTCTTTGCGTTTCAAACTTCTGGGCAAAATTATAATACCCTTTGCAAAGGTATAAAAAGATGAATAAATAAATTTCTTGTTCTGTTGCCTGTATTTCCGAATCACATAGGCGGAGAGCCGAAGGGAGATCCCTTTCCATACCCTGTTCCCATTGAAAATGGGAAAAGGGGGATCATGAAGTTGTGCGAATGTATGTAACAAGGAGAAGGAAACATTTCCGACCCTATAAAGTATGAGTATTCTTGATCAGCGTGAAAAGCCGAGTCGATATAGCCATGTCCGTCTGTCCGTCTATCCGTCCGTCCGTCTGTCTGTCTGTATGAACGCGTCGATCTCAGAGACTATAAGAGATAGAGCCACAAATTTTAGCATGAAGGTAGATGTATGCCGTACGCAGATCAAGTTTGTCTCAGATTTGGAAAATTCCCCACCGTCCCCCTTTTATCCCCAAAAAACATTGACCTCTTCTAGACATCCTAGACTTAAAAAACCGTCAGATCCACAATTTTCAAGTTAACGCCTCGTGGTTTAGTATACATCAAGCTATCTATCTATCTATTCTGAAATTTACAATCAGATCGGACAAAAAACACCGCGAAACAGTTGAGCTGATAAGAGCACCCCCCCAGTTGTTGGTCAGGAGAAGAAAAAAGTATTTCCTACATTTATGATGACATTTTGTTACAAAGACCTGTTACATTCATCTTCAAAAATTCAAAAACAAATAAATGAAAACAAATGAACAGGGTATTTTATAGTCGGGAAACTCGACTGCAGCGCCCTTACTTGTTAAATATAATTTTACACAAAACTTAATTCTATGATGGGAACTACGGCCCCCTTTTTTAAATTTATGCAATTGTTTATTTTTCTTTGTAATTTTTTCCTCTCGGATTTATGTAGATAAATATCATTGGGAGATGCAAAACAAATAAAAGAACAACCACACTGCTGTATAAATTTTCTGTTGGTCGGAGGCATATCCCAATAACATTTTTGGCTGCTCCCCGTCGACTCAACCAGGAATATCTTTCCTGGATCACTCGGGTCGGAACATATTCATGGCTTACTTTTTTTTGCCTCTGTTGCCAACCTCCTTTCCCGTCTTAAGCAATTAGACGCGCTATTTGCCACCTCTCGCTCCGCAGGCCAGACTTTGTTGGCTGCCTAGGACTCTATTTTCTTCTGAGTTGAAGGGGATTCGCCGAGCCCAGATACGGCCAGGATTTGTCCAACTTCGGCCCAAATAACCCGTGGCTGGATCACCAAAAAAAACATTTATCAGCCGAACGATTCGATTTGTTCTCAGCTCAAACTCACGATTTCTTTTTGCAATTTCCAATGAGGAAATGTCTTTGACCGATCCAAACTTCACACAAAAATTTTGATTTCAGTTTTCTTTTTTTCACTTTTTTTGGACGGCCCACACCAACGATTTTGCTTGTCTGTGCCCTTGCCAACGTCCGGTGCCTCCCTTATTGCCTTGTTCCGCTTCCCAAACTGTCCCTGTCCCTGACTTACATATGTCGTCGCGGATCGGGTCATCGACCGTTCCCAACGCACTCCTATGTAACGTGGGTGAAAGGTAAGAACGAATCGGCTTAAAACCAAACGGCTTCCTTAGGTTATTCCCAGGGCGACACTGTTCCCTAGTGCCCATGACGTTGCCACCCAGTGGTAATTTGGCCGCTACCTATGCATTACCTATTGATTCTTTAATTTTCGTAACTAACGCCTTTTCTTCCACTACTACAATGCAACAACGTCACGAAGATTGGATGCAAACACTAAACAAATGAGCTAGCTTCGTGAGCATCTTACTTTAATTCGTTACTCAAATCAGTCGTCTTCTTCAAGGTCACCAGCCGGCTATTGAGCAGCCCAACGTAGGCCACACCCACTCTAAACTTCACCCCTCCCGGCTAGGAAGGCTACAGCATTTGCCACCACGCACGCTGCCCGTACCGTCAGAGTACTCGCAACATTTTTATCCTCGGTGATCTTTGACATGGAATACTCCCAACGCACGGCCTTGTAGATCCTCCAGTTCGTAGGCGTTGTTCCGCACCGTTCGGATGACACGGCTCTTCACGAACTTCCTGGCGAATTTCGCATTGTAGGCCTTGGCGAAATTGCTCAATGTGAAGTTCCGTCTCCCCACCTCTTGCCCTGGTATCAGCCTTAACACTCGTGCACGCTGGTCGTATCTCTGACGGCTCCGTTCGTATGCTGCGTGCAGGTTCTCCTTGACCTTCTTCCGGATCACCACCAACTTGTCTTTCGCCTCCAAATCGGACACTTCATGTTAAGTCAACGACTCCAGCTTTCTGGCTAATTTCTAGCTTGAGCCGTTTAGAAACATGTGTTGGCCGAAGACGGCAAAAAATGGGGTCATCCCTGTGGCCGCGTGTACTGCGTTTCTGATTGCCACTTTAATCTCGTGCAAAAATGCATCCCACTCTCTGTGGTCCTGCCCTAAATACGTCCTTATCGCCGCTAGAACCGTCCGATTCACCCGTTCAGCAGCATTGCATTGCGCTGAATATACAGGTGTCATCAAGTGTCTGATCCCAAAGGATTCCACCATAGACTGAAATGAATCCGACACAAATTGCCTTCCATTGTCGGAATGGATCACTTCAGGCACCCCAAACTTAAAGAAGATTTCGTGTACTAAGAAATCCACGACATTCTTGGCATTGGCCTCTCTCATCGCCTTCAAATTCGTAAATTTAGAAAAGTTGCTGGTTGACCACAAATATCCAAGTATGGCCACTTTTGTAACGAGGGAACTTTCCCAAAACAATTTATGTAGAGCTTTTGGCAAGGCCGATCAGTGCAAACCTCCTCACCAATTCCCACCTGAATCTTTTGATTTTGCGCTTTTGTCTCCTTGCACGTTTCGCATCGCCTGACGAAACTCCGGACTTGCACTGTCATGCCAGGCTAATAAAATTGTCTGCTCAGCGTGTACAGTGTTTTGGCTACGCCTCCGTGTGCAGACGTCTCCTCGGCATGGGCTTTGTAGATCATTCCAGCAGTTAATTGCTCCGGCACCCAAAGGTTCCAGATTGCTCCCTCCATCTCATCCGCTATGTCGTCCCGGCTGACACGCTTGAAAACCAACCCATCGTGCACCTTCAGATCAGCCAACTTCTCCTGCTGGCTTCGCACGTCTTCTACCATCGCCTTATACTCTGCGGATTCGAGTTCAAAGGTTTGAAATCCTAATAATGACTCCGGTGAAGTTTCCAGTTCCTCGACGATCCTGGAGAGGGTATCCGCTACGATATTTTCCGAGCCTTTTTTGTACAGGGTGCGCCATATAAAGTGTCGGTATGGCAACACTGAATAAATATAAAAACAAACAACCGATTGCTATATGTTGATCTTGTTCCTTTAATTTGGTCCTGTACAATTTATTTCGACTACTTTTTGAACACAACATCAATCAAGTGGCTGCCTTTATTGACCACAACAAAATGTGCCCTTTTTGCGGCATTTTCCATCACTTTTTTGAGCGTCTCAGTCGATAAAGTGGCGATTTCGGCACGAATGTTGGCCTTAACCTCTTCAATGGTCTGTGGATCGCTGGCGTAAACCTTGTTTTTTAAATAGCCCCTCAAAAAGAAGTCTGGGGCGGTCAAATCTGGAGATCTGGGTGGCCAGTCAATATCGCCTCTTTTTGATTTGGTCGTGTAAAGGTATTTCATGGATGCGGTGTGGATTTTCCGTGCCCCATATGCGACAATTTTGCTTATTAACACCACCAGAAAGCGTGAAATGGGCCTCATCGGTCATCAAACTTTGTTGAATTGAGTTAGCACAATTGAACGATTATTTTCGATGAACAGCGTCACTATTTCGGCACGTTGTTTTGGTGTGAAGCGTTCCATGGTCAAAATTGTACTAGATTGATGTTTCCAAAACATGTCTAACAAAAGCAATGGGTTGATAAATGTCAAAGTTATTCAGTGTTGCCATACCGACACTTTATATGGCGCACCCTGTACTCAATTTTAAATTCGTACGTCTGTAGCTATAGTGACCACCTGGCCAACCTTCAGCTCAGATCCTTAGGCGTCATTAGCCACTGCAAACTGGCATGATCCGTCACTACCGTGAACGGCATCATTTCGATGTATGGCCTAAATTTCTGGATCGCAAGAATCGCCGTAAGACACTCTTTCTCTGTCACCGTGTATTTAAATTGCTGTTTATTCAACTTTGCAGAGAAAAATGCTGTTGACCTCTCCTGCTGGTCATCATCCACCTAGAATAGCTCAAACTCCGAAATGCGACGCATCGCGTTGGACAAAGAATCTTCTCCCAAAGTCCGCATGGACGAGCACTGGGGCAGTGGTAAGTGCATGCTTTAGTTTTTGGACAGCTTCAACGGCATCGTCACCGAGAGTAACTTTCCCATTTTGATTTATTTTTAGGGCATCTGTCAAGGGAACGGAAATCTCGTCGAATTTTTTGATGAATCGGCGGTACCATCCTGCCGTTCCCAAAAAAACTTCGCACCTCTTTGACCGATTTTGGAATAAGCATATCTCGAATGGTCACCACTCGATCCGGGTAAGTGCGTACGGTACCGCCTCCGACTATAAACCCCAAATTCTTCAGACTTTTGAAACAGAAATTAGATTTCTTAAGGCCGATAGTAAGATTTACCTTCTTCAAACACTCTGCTACAAGTTTGAAGTATCTCACATGCGTATCAAAATCCTCCGAAATGATCAGAAGATCATCCAGGTACACGAAGACATTGAATCTCAACGTCGACGGTATCACCTTGTCCATGAGGCGGCAGAGTTGTTACGCCGCATTACACAGTCCGAACGGCATGTACCGGAACTAAAACAATGGACGACCCGGTACTGTGAAAGCAGTATGCGCCATACTTTTCTCCTCCAGCTCTTTTTGCTAAAAGGCAATTTCAAGTTCACACTCGAGATGTATTGAGTTTGGTCAATGCGGGACAGTATCCCATCGATGCACGGTAGCAGATGAGCATTCTCGATTGTGACCTTGTTAAGTTCGCGATCATCCAAGCAGAATCTGTTCTTCCCTGGCCTCATAACCACTGTCGTACGATTGCTCCATGGGCTGTCGCTCTCCTCAATGACTCCCAATTGAAGCATTTTATCGACCTCTGCCCAAACCACCTCCTGCTTAGCTGGTGAAAGGGGTAATGTCTTTCTTAAATCGGATCCGTGCCATCGAACACTTGAATTTTGTGCTTCAGGAGCTGCGTCTGGCCCAGTCCCGAACGTTCAAAGGTCAGAAACTCGCTTTTAACTTTTTCCAATATCAGAAATCAGATTCTTGTTCCAGGTTCCACATTTCCGGTTTAGAATTCTCCACATCATCATCTTCGTAATACTCTACGTCTTTGGCTGGAACTACCAACTCGGATACGCCAGCGTCTTTGCTCGATTCGACCGTTGATCCGAGCACTTTTGAAGCTGGATCAAATATCCTCCAAAAGACAATTCCTAAGTACACCTCCTGCTGTAAGTATGGACACAAACACAATGTGACGATATTCTCCATTTCTCCATACTTCATAGGCACGACCACTCGACCAATGATTGCCCGATCTGCTCCAGCGGCAGTTTTGACAACTGACGCATACGGTTGTACTCCAATCCCCGGCCTATCCACAAGCTCGCGGCATCCGCTCCCAAGCTGGCTCACTGATGCTCCAGTATCTAGAAGACCCGTCATCCTATGTCCTACTAGTTCGACCTCTGCGAAAACTCGCTGAAAATCCGATTCCAGGCCTCTTTATACGCACGCAAGCGCTCTTCATAAGGTAAGTTTTTTATATGTTTGTGACTATTTACTTTTATATATCCATTCTTATACGTTACAAACATATTTTGATCTGCGTCTACTTTATCGCGGCTATCGACTCCGAACGCGTTGTCACCGCTTTCCACGCGTTCGCTCCAGCATTTCCCGGACAATTTCTATGTCGATAGCAGAAGACTTTGCGCTCCCTAGACAAGCAGTCCCTAAGCCCATGGTCCGGCTGCCCGCAGTTCCAGCATATCAGCCTTGACTGAGACCTGGCGATTTCCATCTCTTCGACTTCCTCTGGTGGTGACTTCTCTTGATGCGATGGGATAGCCACTTCACTCAGCGTTGGTTTTCCGACTGGATAATACCTGGACTGTTGCCCAATCCGGCTTCGCCGCCCGAATGTCCTCTCGACCTCGATGCACTCGTCTCTAAGTTCTCCCACAGTGTATACATCTAAGGCGTACACGTAAGTGGCAAAATTTTCCTTGAAGCCCTTCTTGAGCACCTTCACCATGGCACGTTCACCCAAAGGCTTCTTCAGACGCGACGCCAGCAGACGCAGGTGATGTATGTATGCGTCTATGGCTTCTCCAGTCTGCTTTTCCCGTTGCAGTATCTCGTGCATCTTGTCATGCTCCGTCTGATGCCCACGGAATCGAGCCAGCAAGGCCTTACGCAGCTGCGCCCAGCTGTTAATTGTGGATTCTCGGACGTGGACCCAGTACCACTCACTGGCCCGTCCTGTCAGCAGCACATGAAAGCTGCGTATTATTTCATGCCACGGACATTGGAATTGTAGAAACTCCAACCGAAAGACAAAGTTTTCTATGGACGTTTTCGAATCATCTCCGTCGAATGACACATTCCAACGCTCAATTCTGATCCCTGATGTGGCTAGCGCGTTTCTCATATAGTCCACGTTTTCGTATCGATTCCATCCTGTCATACTGTCCTCCATTCTGCCCCCACGTAGGTCGGGATTCCTCCACTGTCCGGGTACTGGATCCGTACAGTTTACTGGACTGCTCGGGATAGGGCTATCCTATTTATTCCTATTCCTAATTTTCAGTTTCTGTGGAACCATCATTGGATTTGCTCCTCTATCGTGTATTCTCTCCCCTTGCCGGAACTCTTGGAATTGCTCCATGGTGGCGCATCCCACGTCCGCCACGTCCGATTCCCGCTCGTGCCAAACTTTTTCCTCATAACCATTCTGCGGTGGGAGCTGGATGCCCATTGGTCTAATTGCGCCATTGACAATTTTCATTAACTTAATGAACCCTTGCCGGAACTCTTCGCGTAATGCTTCACTGATGTTGGCCTCAATAGCATGCCTGTGTGTTTGATGTGCTTGGGCAATTGCTGCACTGATTGCCGAACCTTCGGGCGAGTCAATAGTTGGCTTTGGAAGTACCATCTGCCTTTGTTTCTGCTGTTGGTCCTGGCGCTGATTTACTGCAGCTAAGCGTTGTTGCTCCTCCTTTTTCTGTTGGACTTTCATAAAGTTCATTGGAGTCCTAACCAACCCTCCAGCCATCAATGCCGGTGGCAATGCTGCAGCCCCTTCACCATCCATTATCCATAAATCCGCATCTATAGCAGGACCTTTCGACCTAAGCTGATGCTGGCCTTGCCCTGACAGCTCGTCTTCTCTTTCGTCTCCAGGCATCCTTAACTCACTACTCAAGAATCCTTGATAATTACTACAACTTAATACTTTTCCTCACTGATTAAGACACTTAAACAACACTTCAAACTCTCCCAACTTCTTTCAACACAAACACTAATCACTACTTTTCTCTTTCTGGACTCAGCTCATATAAATCTGGGGGAAGGAAGACCCACCATCCTGCCACGAACTACTTCGCCAGCACTTTTCTACGCACTCCTCTGGAAATTCCTTTCGGGTAAGGTGATGAATATCGAGTATCCATCAGATGCTCAATCCGTAAACTTAATTGATGGACGGCATCCAAGGGATCTCTATGAATCTACTTAGAACCTGCTTCAGGCATCACATTCTTCTGGTCGTGACGTGCAGCTGATGCTTCGCAGAATGATCCTATATCATCTGGGTTACCAGCATGCATCCCCTTGGGAACAAAGATCATCTCGGATCCAGTTAAACTTGACACGCAAAACAGGACAAATGGTAAGAACAACATCACATCATCAGAAAGAACTCTAATAACACATTCTTCGCATCTCAGAATTGTTCAACATCAGTAATGCCAGCAGGCTATGGCTCTTGGTCGAATTTTGTTTATTTTTTTCAGATCACTCATCGCGGCCTCACAGCTGCGTTTTGCTTTACGTTTGGGCGCCACATTGTTGCGTGACTACCTTTTTTTCTCTAGGGGTTACGCCTACTCCTAATAAGCCCCCTTTTGCGACTGGTGCCGTAACTCGCCTATAGGCGAACAGAACACAGAACAAAAAAAAAAACAAATAATGAGGACGAATAAATTTGTGCAATATGTCTTAAAGTCTATCTTAACCTACCTCAAGAGCTCTCTTAGTACGTTTCTAGTAGGATCAGCAGAACTCATACTTGAAAAAAGATGAAAAAATAAATTTCTTGTTCTGTTGCCTGTATTTCCGGCTCACACGGGGAGTCACGACGCTTACAAAAGCCGGATGGGGCTGCTTAGGCGGAAAGCCGATGGGAGATCCCTTTTAAAATTTAATTTTACACAAAACTTAATTCTATAATGGGAACTACGGCCGCCTTTTTTATATTTATGCAATTGTTTATCTTTCTTTGTGATTTTTTCCTCTTGGATTTATGTAGATAAATATCTTTGGGAGATGCAAAACAAAAAAAAAGGACAACCACACTGCTGTATAGATTTTCTGTTGGTTATTGGTTGGAGGATTATCCTAATAACATTTTTGGCTGCTCCCCGTCGACTTAACCAGGAATATCTTTCCTAGATCACTCTGGTCAGAACACACTCACAGTTTAATTTTTTTTTGCCTCTGTTGCCCGTCTTTAGCATTTAGACGCGCTATTTGCCACCTCTCGCTCCGCAGGCCAGACTTTGTTGGCTGCCTAGGACTCTTTTTTCTTCTGAGTTGAAGGGGACTCGCCGAGCCCAGATACGGCCAGGATTTGTCCAACTTCGGACCAAATAACCCGTGGCTGGATCACCAAAAAAAACTTGTATCAGCCGAACGATTCGATTTGTTCTCGCTGCTAAACTCACGTTTTCTTTTTGCACTCCTTTTTCCACCAATTTATTTTATTTATCAAATTTATTTCCAATGTCTTTGACCGATCCAAACTTCACACAAAAATTTTGATTTCAAGTTTTCTTTTTATACTCTGTACCGAAGGTACATAGAGTATTATAAGTTTGTGCAAAAGTATGTAACATCCAGAAGGAAGCATCTCCGACCCCATAAAGTATATGTATTCTTGATCAGCATCAACAGCCGAGTCGATATAGCCATGTCCGTCTGTCCGTCCGTCCGTCTGTCCGTCTGTCCGTCTGTCTGTCTGTCCGTATGAACGCACAGATCTCAGAGATGGTAAGAGATAGAGGTTTGACATGTATGGGACATATGCTTCTTATGTCTGCAGGCAGATCAAGTTTATTTTCAATTTTGGCCACGCCCCCGCAATTTAGAAAAAACGTCATATCTCCCACAGTTTTGAAGATAGATGGCTTGTTCCTTCTGGACATATTTAGTTATTAGGTTAACTTATCGATCCGCCAAATAAATGAAGAAGATCGGATGAACGGTTTTCGAGTTATGATCAAAAGACAAATTTTCTTGGTACAGAGTATGTTATAGTCGGGCTTGACCGACTTTCTTTCTTGTGTTTTTTCTCATTCTTTGGACGGCCCACACCAATGATTTTGCTTGTCTGTGCCCTTGCCAACGTCCGGTGCCTCCCTTATTGCCTTGATCCGCTTCCCAAACTGTCCCTGTCCCTGACTTACATATGTCGTCGCGGATCGGATCATCGACCGTTCCCAACGCACTCCAATGTAACGTGGGTGAAAGGTAAGAACGAATCGGCTTAAAACCAAACGGCTTCCTTAGGTTATTCCCAGGGGCGACACTGTTCCCTAGTGCCCATGACGTTGCCACCCAGTGGTAATTTGGCCGCTACCTATTGATTACCTATTGATTCTTTTATTTTTGTACCTAACGCCTTTTCTCCCACTACTAAAATGCAACATTTCTTTAATTCGTCCCAACGTGCCTCTGATTTTTTGGAATTATTTTTATACCCGTTACTCGTGGAGTAAGGAGGTAATATTTACATATTTGGACAAATCAATAATTCAGGTATTAATTTTTCGATTGCCAAACAGAATTGTATTTAGAGGTTGCTATAGAGCACATGCGATCGAACATAAACAGCTGTGTTCACAAAAATGGCAGCGCAGTTGCTGCTCACCAAGATGTCAATATTTTTTGCATATTCCTTCTTGTAAATTTAACGCTGGGACATTTGTTTTTTTTAGGGGCCGTAACGGTTAAAATTTTTTTTAAAAATTGTAGAATAACAATGATTTTTTGATTTATATAAAATAATTTTAAAATAATTCTTATTTCTGATTTTAAAACAAGAAAGAAAGTCGGTCAAGCCCGACAGACAGACAGACAGACGGACATGGCTATATCGACTCGGCTGTTGATGCTGATCAAGAATATATATACTTTATGGGGTCGGAGATGCTTCCTTCTGGATGTTACATACTTTTGCACAAACTTATAATACTCTATGTACCTACGGTACAGAGTATAAAAATAAATTACCTCGAGCCGGGTAAAACAATAATATTACATCACCAAGGTCATCAACCCGAACCACTAAGAAAAAATTACTATATAGGAAAATTAAACATAAATTTTTATTTAAAAATCATTATTTAACTCTTATTATTCAATTTTTATTACAAACTAAAAATAAAAATTGCTATACAATTTTTATGAAAAAATCGAAAAATTATGATTACAGAGGGGAACAGCAATTTTGTTGCAGCCTCTTTGATGAAAAATTCTAGTTCAGTTTTGTCCACTGATTACAAGACTGGTCTCGGTTTGGCTCCATCGGCATTTGTTTTAAAGATATAGCGGAAAATGTGTTTAATGTAACGGGCAGAAGGAAGCACCTACGATATCTTAAAGTATTTCCATGATGTAGCACAGTGGGCGATTGGTCCTCGCTAGCGGCATTTAATTCAAATATTCAAATATAAAAGAAGGGTTGATTTTTTCACACCAAAAAGCAGATACAGTTGATTTCGGGACCCTGAGAAATTTACAATAGTTACTCACTTTATTAAAAGTTTGGTTTTTTATTAACTTCAAGGTATGTATTACATAGAAATTCAGTGTTTGTGACCGGTTTATAAATGTATTACTTATAAGACGTATTGGTAATTAAGTGTATTAATATAGAGCCCGTCTTTCGTGGAGTAGAACTTACCAGATTCACCTCGATTCAGTATAATTCTTATTTTATCTGGAAGAGTGAATCATTGCGCGGCCAAAATGTCTAAAATTAACTGGATACTCAGGAGGAGCAGTGCGAGATTGGCAAAAAGCTGCGAATCTTTACTAGTAGGCTTATCGTAAAGTGGAAAAGCTGTGGAAGAAATAAGTGTTTTTTTTTCGATAACAGAAACCAGGATGAACTAGATTTGCCGCTATTATTGATGGAAAGATCATCATCCAAAAACTTTGGACGTCAGCAAAAAGATATTTCGTTAAAAAAAGCAATATTATTCAAAGTTAAAAACCAATAATTCTTTTAAAAATTCTACGTTTTATTTCTGAGCAGTGGATAAAAACCGACTGAAGATCTATCTTTATATTTTCCTTTGGTAGTTATTAACTCAATGCCGCTAGCGAGGCCCAATCGCCCACTGTGCGTCGTACGCATTTAAGCGGAAAAAAACAACATAATTTGTTCTTCTTCTGCTACTGTAAATTTTAAGCTGCGAATTTTTTATAAATGTTGCTAAGCAATTTTACTGTTTAGTAGAATTCGCTTTATTGAAGCATTAACTTTATTTTTATAGCCTGCTCCCATTAAAAATGGGAAAAGGGGATCATGAAGATGTGCGAAAGTATGTAAGAGGTAGAAGGAAACATTTCCGAACCCATAAAGTATTTATATTCTTGATCAGCATGAACAGCCAAGCCGATATAGACATGTCCGTCTGTAATTCTCTCCGTCCGTCCGTCTGTCTGTATGAACGCGTCGATTTTAAAGACTGTAAGAGATATAGATATTGTAGCCTTGTTTGGTCCAGTGGTTAGAGTGTTTGCCTACTGTGCTAGAAGTCGTGGGTTCGATCCCGCCTCGGGACATCTAACGAACAAGTTTTTTTCTTTAAATAGCGTATACACCCGGCTACCTTCCCCAGTTTTGTTGGCGCCAGCTGTGAAGTAACTAGCCATGCAAAAGCTTCTCAAAAACTCTGCCGTTCGGATTCGGCGTTAAACTGTAGGTGTCCTCCTTTCTCTTGGTCAAAAATTCAAAGCACACAAGCAAAGAGATTGAGAGAAGCTCGACTCCGGGCCCCCCAATTGGGGGGGTATATGTGTATAGTCATTTGTTTTTTTTTTATATAAGAGAAAGAGGTACACGTTTTTGCATGAAGGTAGGTGTATAGGTATAGGTGATCCAGTTTGAAAATTCGAAATTTAATTTTAAGTATTTTTTTAAAGTTATTTCAACTTTTGGAGCTCACTGGATCTTTCCGTGGAAATGCCCATATGTATATTCTTGATTAGCATAAACAGCCGAGTCGATATAGCCATGTCCGTCTGTATGAAAACCTAGATCTCAGAGATTAGAAGAGCTAGGGCAACCAAATTTTAAGGGTAGGCTGGAATTGTGTGCAGGCAGATCAAGTTTGTTTCAAATTTGGACACGCCCTCGCCCGCTCAATAAAAAATGTCGAATAGCTCCTGCATCAAATAAATACATATATCGAGATCATATTTTGCATTAAAGTAAATGTGCCCAATATCTACAATCTCTGAAATTTTCCTTAAGATCGGATATTAATTTTCAGTTTTGTAAGCAGCATGCGCTATCTGCTAACGAATGTTGAAGTTTACATTAATGTTAACGCTCTGTTAATTAACATAAGGAAAGGCTGTTTCAATTCGTCGGCCGACTTTAATTTACGCTCTCGTTTCGTACAAATGTCACTTTAAGTCTTATTGAAAATGATCATTTACAAATCTGCCTTTGGTCCAGAGTAGTGGAGGGCAGACAGTTTAAGCTTGGGAGCCAGCAAAAAAAAAAAAAACAGCAAAAACCAGCCCCTATTAGCGAGGCTAGAGTCGAGAAACTAGGCACACACTGGATTAATTAATTTTTGCAGTCGTCTCGATTGCGAAGTGAGTCTGTGCCGAATTGTGCAATACATTTTGGTATTAGCTCGGCTTCGAAGCGAGGCAATCGCAGTTCGTGCGATCTGTCTCTCTGTGCTCGACGGAACCAAGACGCGAAGAAATTTCGAAAGCGACTGCATGGCGCCAGTTGAAGATAAATAACTATTGATCAACTCCAACAGCAGAGTCAATTTAGCAATTAATCGACTGTCAATCTATAAGATGGCGCAGAACTCAGAAACGTTAAGAGCAAGAGGTGCGGGGTTTCCGCAATTCAAACAACTCATATTGACCAATTATGAATAGTTCGAATCTTAACAAGAAAGTCGGTCAAGCCCGACTATAACATACTCTGTACCAAGAAAATTATACGCTCAGCATAAATTTTGATGCTGCAGTAACAGCGTAGTCTTTTGATTATAACTCGAAAACCGTTCATCCGATCTTCTCCATACTTTTGCACAAACTTATAATACTCTATGTATGTGTATGGTAGAAAGCGGATGCACGGTAGTCCAGTTATACGCAAAGGAAAGATCGCAGCGGCGGCACTGCATCAGCGCTTGCTCTTTCCTGAAGCTGCAGCAACCAAATACAACGAAATGGTAATTGTCTAGTATAGCGGCCTACTCTCCGAAAATTCCAAAAAAAATTTCCTCGATGGACCGCGAATTATGAAGAATTTTCATGCAGAAAAAACGCGGGGGTCATCCATGGTTTCTTTTTAAACGAATTTTGAAAATTTGATTTTTTACCTAATAAAACATATGTGTGTTGAGATATGTGTCAAATTTAATTCAAATTTAATTGGATTTTTATTGCTTATTTAATAATTCTAATCAAAATGGAGTGCACGAATTGCAATTTTACGGTGTCGAAATTTTTGTCTTTGACGAATATAGAGGTTATTGAGTATTTAAAGCGTCACAAATGTTTACTACAAGAAAAAAAAATGTGGACATTGTTCAGCTGACTGTAAGATAGCAGTAAAAGATGACGGCAAACTATTCTTTCGGTGCTGTAAACAGTTGCCTGCTTCAACCATGGGCAATAAAAAGAAAGTCAAGAAACAGTGCAATTTCAATGAAAGTATCAAGCATGTATTTGTATGGGCAAAAATTACAACTTTAAAATTCGTTTGAAAAGAAACCATGGATGACCCCCGCGTTTTTTCTGCATGAAAATTCTTCATAATTCGCGATCTATCGAAGGGAGTTTTTTTTGGAATTTTTGGAGTGTAGGCCGCTATACTAGACAATTACCAAAGAAATGAACACACAATTTCGCAGGCGCTGATTATATAAGGTTGCCAAAAAAGTCTTGCGGTATTTTTATTGAATTTTCAATTGTTCATAAAATTGGTTATAATAATGCGATTTAAGTCAAATATGCGCCGTTTTGTTCGATGACGAGTTCCCAACGAGATGCCAACTTCATAATGCCCCTCTTATAGAAGCTCGCTTCCCTATTGTCAAAAAACTCGGAGAGCCAATTTTCACAGGACTCTCTTGTGGCCAACTTCCGACTACCAAGCTCGTTCGCCATGGACAGAAATAGGTGGTAATCACTTGGTGCGAGATCCGGACTATACGGTGGATGCAAAAGAACCTCCCATCCGAGCTCCCGGAGCTTCTGGCGCGTCACCAAAGATGTGTGTGGCCTGGCGTTGTCCTGATGGAAGACAATTCGGCATCTGTTGATCAAAGATGGCCTCTTCTGCATGAGTGTTGCATTCAAGCGGTCCAGTTGTTGGCAGTACAGGTCCGAATTGAGCGTTTGGCCTTAGGGGAGCAGCTCATAGTGGATGATTCCCTGCCAATCCCACCAAACACACAGAAGAACCTTCCTGGCCGTCAATCCAGACTTGGCCACCGTCTGGGCAGCTTCACCGCTTTTCGACCACGACCGTTTGCGCTTCACGTTGTCGTAAGTGACCCACTTTTCATCGCCAGTCACCATCCGCTTCAAAAACGGGTCGATTTTGTTGCGATTCAGAAGCGATTCGCATGCATCCATACGGCCCAAAAGGTTTTTTGCGTCAAGTCGTGTGGCACCCATTCATCGAGCTTCTTTTTGAATCCAAGCTTCTTCAATTGGTTTATAACGGTTTGATGACTCATGCCCAGCTCTTGGCCGATGCTACGGCTGCTACTATGCCGGTCTCTTTCGATCAATTCAGCGATTTTATCGCAATTTTCGACGACAGCCTTCCGTACCGTGGCGCATCTTCGATCACCTCTGCACCAGAACGAAAACGTTGAAACCATCGTTGTGCGGTGGAAATGGAAACTGTATCGAGTCCATAAACCGCACTAATTTTATTGGCAGCATGAGATGCATTTTTGCCTTTATCGTAGTAGTACTGTAAAATATGCCGTATTTCCTCTTTATTTTGCTCCATGTTTGCGACGCTATAACTCACGAACGACTAAAAACAAACAACAATAAATCAAACACGTGTTAGCGCGTAAAAAAGAGCTTTCCAAAAAACTCTAGCGTGAGCCGATGCGACGAATACAACTAGAACTACGCGCTTGCAAAGACAAGCTTGCGGAAATACCGCAAGACTTTTTTGACAACCTTATATAAATTCGGCTGGACAAACCTCCTCCCTTTGGGCCAAGCCAACCCAACCCAATCCTCCGAATCGAACTTAGAATACGACATTTTAGCAAGCAGCCCCTCATTTTGATTTAATCTAGCTGTGCGAAGATTTTATTGATAAGATTCATGACATTGCTTGATGTGCTTTGTTTTACTTCTATTTATTAAATGAATTTTTGATTTTAATATTTGAAAGTGAAATGAATGACAAATCTTTTTATGTTGCAACAAAAATTTTGGAGTATAAAAACTAAATTCAAGGTTCAAGACTTTCTATCTTCATTTTCGGCAATTGAATGTTCAATTGCCACGTACCTACAAAAAAAATGCATTCTACTTAATTTATGTATAAATATATCTGGATATGAAAAAAAATTCTTTTGGTTCGAATATTAAAATTAATATAAAAAAATTATATATACAAAAAAAAAACTTAAGTGTATAATGGTGGAATTCAAAATTTATTGCAAAATCTAACTTTTTCTCATTTTGTCTTATTTGTTTGAATAAAGTGTCGTTCTGTTGAAAAATTTTTCGATTTCCCACATATATTTATTTTTAAATCCCAAATTTGATTCCAACTTTATCAACATGTTACAGTCCGACATAATGGTTGTAAGGGACCAAAAATGCTGGAAAGAGAGTGAAGAACATTTGTTTGCACGCCTCTGTATAGGTAAATATATACAATAATAAGGTATGTAAATATTAAAAGTAAAGTTTCTGTAAGAGAGAGCAAGGTTCGACTGACTTTTTCCATTTTAAGTCGATTACGATTTTAAAGAAATCATAAGAGGTATACAATTTTTATATTGACATCAATGAATCGAAAACATGCTTCGAGATTTTCCACATTGTATACAATCGGGCATTATTATTTAGACAAAAAAAACTATAATTGCATAATTTATCCGAAGTACCAAATAAAATGATCAAAATTGTATAAAAGTAAGCTTTCAATAACAAAAGTAGTGCCCATTTAGCTGCTTGAGGTTATAAAATATAACTCAAATTTACAAATGCGGTTTGGCTTAAGAATTTTGAAAGGATTTAAAAGTGGATTTATTCTCAGCACTGAACCCTAGATGCTAGCCTTCTTTTTATACTTTTATTGAAAGCTTACTTTAATACCAGAATCTGATAAAAATTGTAAGTTTTAGAATGTTTTGTTTGAAAAATAGAATGGTTTATTTATGCGACTTTTTTGTTAAAAGAAACCGAATTTTAAACTTCAAATACAAATTATTTTTTTTCAACTACTATCGGTCTACACCCCCTTTCTCCTCTAAATGTGTGATTGTAGGATAACGGTACAAAATGCAAATTAATTGTTTCTGCCCTGGGCTCTCTTTTCCATCACTTGATACTACCAGATTGTCACTTTTGCTTCTCAAAGTTGAGTGACCGCGGTATCAAAGAGAGATTCTTTAGACAGGCATAGGCTTGCTTCTCCATGAACAGTTGGTCTTTGGTTTTACCGCAGGCAACGCGCGCCCATTTCGGATCAATGACATGCTCGTACGTCCCACGATCCAACCCCACCCTATATCGAGCACTGCCGCCAATGCTGCGGCTGTATGGCACACTGTTCTCTTTTCTTCCTTCGTCAAACAGATCTTGTTCGCTGCACAACGTATCATCCTTCATAATACAGTTGCTTGGCGAGGCGAGGAATTTGCTAGGCGTCTCCATCTCAAACGGCTGCGCCTTTTTGCCGCTGGACATAAAGTTGGCGCTCCAGCTGGTGACAAGCGATTTCCGGGCACGTTTCGGAGGCGGCGACTCGGCCTTCGCCGCGCCACCGAGAGACGGACCATCGCGCTCAACGCTCGTCTGTGTTGTTTCCGAATCGTTTAACTGTTCCTTGATGATGATTTCATTTAGATCCTCGACCAGACTGGATGGACTAGAGGGCTCATAGCGACGTCCATCCCGCTTCTTCCCAATAGCAGCTAGGGCATTCTTGAATGGAGTAGGTGTCCGTGGGCCAATCATGCCTAAATTGATAGATGTAAATTAAAAATTAGTAATATTTATATATTCGGACAAATCAACAATTCAGGTATTAATTTTTCGATTGCAATAAGGAATTGTATTTAGAGGCTGCTATAGAGCACATGCGATCGAACATATGCAGCTGTGTTTACAAAAATGGCAGCGCAGTTGCAGCTCACCTAGTTGTCAATGTTTTTTGCATATTACTTCTTGTAAATTTAACGTTGGGACATTTGTTTTTTCAGGGGCCGTAACGGTTAAACATTTTTTTTTTAAATTGTAGAATAACAACGATTTTTTGATTTATATCAAATAATTTTAAAATAATACTTATTTCTGATTTTAAAAAAATAAATTACCTCGAGCCGGCTAAAACAACAATATTACATCACCAAGGTCACCAACCCGAACCACTAAGAATAAATTACTATATAGGAAAATTAAACATCAATTTTTATTTAAAAATCATTATTTAACTCTTATTATTCAATTTTTATTACAAACTAAAAATTAAAATTGCTAAACAATTTTTATGAAAAATCGAAAAATTATGATTACAGAGGGGAACAGCAATTTTGTTGCAGCCTCTTTGATGAAAAATTCTAGTTCAGTTTTGTCCACTGATTACAAAACTGGTCTCGGTTTGGCTCCATCGGCATTTGTTTTAAAGATATAGCGGAAAATGTGTTTTGCATGTTTTTTTGCTATGAAAAAATTGTGGAATTCACACTGAGCAAAAATTTCTGGGTTTATGAGTATAATGCGACAGAACACACATATCAATGCAGCCCACAAAAAATCAAACGAGCAGCATGAGCATGCCCGAAGGTGCAAATTAATCTTTGAAGAGAGACATTTTTTAGTTTATGGCAAATTTTTCAAATTTGATCGTCATGTACAAGCCAGAGCGGTGGTCGATTTTTTATTTCAACCGCTTTGGCATACAGCCCAAAGACATTTCAATTATTATTAATTTCGTTGCATTTATATCAGCTTGATGGATAAAGCTACAGGCGGTTAATCCCGAAAAATGAATTAAAATTAATGCAGGCCAACAAGATTCATACACGAAATGATTATGGGAAATATTACAAGACTACGTGATCTAACATAGACCGTTCATTCAAAGTCAATCACAAACAACTTCCGCTAAACCGCCAAGCCGAGACCAGTTTTGAAACTAGTGGACAAAACTGAACCGGAATTTTCCATCAAAGAGGCCGCAACATAGAAAAATGTCATTTTGTTCCCCTGTGTTATTTTTCAATTTCTTATTTTAAAAATTGAAAATATAAAATTTAATGTAAATAATTTAAGAACCGTGAAGTGTACTACCAAAATATAAAAACATTCATGATGTGTGAATCAGAGCTGCAAACCGGTTTTGAACCGAACCGGTTCGAACCCTGAATTCCGACTTTCAGATTACTGTGAACCGAACCTTGAACCGAACCTCTTAAGGTATTAAAGCTGAACCTGAACCCGTTCCGAACCCGAAATTTCGGTTCGGATTAACAACAATTATAGATTTGAACTATTTACCAGTGACTTCTTCTGTTATACTGATAGAATTATCTACACGAAATTGCATTTTACTTTAAGGGCTGTATCCAGAACTTCAAAGTTTTTATTTTATATAAGTAGAAACACATTGTCATTGCTTTGATGGTCATGAGCTGTATGAAAGTGTTTCTATTTATATAAAGTACTAGCTTTATTTACCAGCGGCTTCGCTCGCTTTGCATCAATTTGTTACTTATTTATCATGCTGGTAAAATTTTTATACTCTGTACCGTAGGTACATAGAGTATTATAAGTTTGTGCAAAAGTATGTAACATCCAGAAGGAAGCATCTCCGACCCCATAAGGTATATATATTCTTGATCAGCATGTCCGTCTGTCCGTCTGTCTGTCCGTATGAACGCACAGATCTCAGAGATGGTAAGAGATAGAGGTTTGACATGTATGTTTGACATGCTTCTTATGTCTGCAGGCAGATCAGGTTTATTTTCAATTTTGGCCACGACCCCCCGCCCCCGCAATTTAGAAAAAACGTCATATCTCCCACAGTTTTGAAGATAGATGGCTTGGACATATTTAGTTATTAGGATAACTTATCGATTTGCCAAAGGAATGAAGAAGATCGGATGAACGGTTTTCGAGTTATGATCAAAAGACAAATTTTCTTGGTACAGAATATGTTATAGTCGGGCTTGACCGACTTTCTTTCTTGTTTTTAATGTGATGCTTTTAATATGTTTACGGAGCTGATCAAATGAAGATCAAAAGAGTTGCATACAACAACTTTCCGCATATTTTTTAACTTTGTGGGTTGAATTTAAAAATATTTAAAGTCACGTATTCCGTACTTTTTTTTTTAATGTAGCTCATAAAATTCGTTTGGAGCTTATCGCTGGAAACTAAACTTTTATACAGTCTTGACCACCAATTTTCTACCCATGGTGCCGTTGTTCCATTTTCGTTATCGTCATTGTTCTCGTTACCTTTACTGTTACCGATATCGTTATAATTTTCGTTATCGCTATTTCTTATACTATCCTTACAAACTTAGTTTCATGTCAATCGGATGATCGGTTATTGCATTCGGAGTTTGCGGAAGTTTTCCGACCATAAGCCCGGTGCCCTACGCCCGCAGCATAGCGGCACAGCATAAGTTATGAACAAAAAAGAGAAATAAATAAACATTGAACGAAGCAACAAGTCTTAGCGGTTGTTGATTTATTGGGAGAAACTGGCTGGACGACTGCTGCGGATACTGCACTGGATGGATCTCCTGGAGCCTCTTAGCTGCCCACACATCATGGCGACCGTGACTAATCTGGACCTAATCTGAGGAAATCTGAGGAAAACCCTACTGAGTGAGTACAGTGTGATGGTGTAGTGTAACAATGGCCAATTAAAACGGCAATCAACAAATAAGTAAAAACACAAGCCTACACCTCCACTGTGACCACCAGTGAAATATGTTTTTAAAATCGAATACTAACAGTGTTTATAAACAGAAAATGTATCGGGTCAAAACCCAAACAGAAGCAAAGGAAAACCGCAACTGTTCCGCACCCACACTATAGGGCGCGGAGAGCGAGGTGACACCAAAACCAAGTGGGAGCAAGAGAATTTTGCCACCGTGGGATCAACTTTAGTGTAAAATCAGCCTGTGCGAGGACCCGCACCAGCCCCGCCTGAGCTCATAGGCTCAGGACAACAGCAGCAGCCTGTGCGAACCGGCACCGGCATCGCCTTCACCAAAGGCCCAGGACAACAGGAAGGATGAAACCCCCAAAAATACTTACAAAATACTACAAAATACAACTTTTACAAATATGTACACCTAAGATAATTTTAAAACAAAATTTTGTAAACCCCAAAATTGTTAAAGCCGAGCTTAAATCAGCCCGGTAGAGTACGGCCCGTAAAGCCGCACAAATATTAGGTAGGAAATGTAAACCGTCTAGTACGGTAAAACTACTCAGTCCACCCACGGGGTGTTTTAGGTTCGTGTGTCTAGACACGCGAAATAAAATCTTGGCCTAAAGGCAAAAACAAAAAAAAAACGAGAGCGTAATTTAAAGTCGGCCCTGCCCGACTTCGAAATATCCGTTACTCAGCTCAGCTCGGATAAGTATGCAACATTTTTTTAACTCGGCCATTTATTATCCGATCCTTTTGAAAATTTGTGAGATTGTAGATATTGGCCACAAAGACTACACTGCAAAATCTGAGCTCGATATCTTAAAAATTGTGGGAGTTATTCAATATTTTTTATTGCGGGGGCGGGAGGGGGCGTGGCTAAAATTTGAAACAAACTTGATCTGCCTACAGACAATACTAGCTTACGTATAAAATTTGGTTGATCTAGCTCTTCTAGTCTCTGAGATCTAGGTGTTCATACAGACGGACGGACGGACGGACGGACAGACGGACATGGCTATATCGACTCGGCTGTTGATGCTGATGAAGAATATATATACTTTATGATATCGGAGATGCTTCCTTCTGCCTGTTACATACATTTGCACGACTTTAGTATACCCTTTTTACTCTACGAGTAACGGGTATAAATATACAAGAATATATGTTTAAAATTGAAATACGAAAAACTGGATATTCCAATTACATTACTTAAATCTTGGCCCAAGATAGGTCTAATAGATTCAAAATCAGTGGATTCAACCGCCAATGTAATATAGTGACGTATTCGGACTCGAAACCGAATCAATCACGACAAACAATTTTTACAAACAGAAACTGAGACTGAAGGATACTGAACCGGTGTATACGAAGAACTATAGAAGTCCGCACAGCCAAAGCGAAGAGATACAAAAGCAAGTTGAAAAACTGATATCCGACAACATAGTCGAACCGTCTGTGTCCGAATACAACAGCCCACTATTACTCGTTCCAAAGAAAACCCTTCCAGGCTCTAAGGAGAAGAAATGGCGATTAGTAATTGACTATCGTCAGATAAATAAACAAGAAAGAAAGTCGGTCAAGCCCGACTATAACATACTCTGTACCAAGAAATTTTGTCTTTTGATCATAACTCGAAAACCGTTCATCCGATTTTCTTCATTCCTTTGGCGGATCGATAAGTTATTCTAATAACTAAATATGTCCAGAAGGAACAAGCCATCTATCTTCAAAACTGTGGGAGATATGACGTTTTTTCTAAATTGCGGGGGCGGGAGGGGGCGTGGCCAAAATTGAAAATAAACTTGATCTGCCTGCAGACATAAGAAGCATATGTCCCATACACGTTAATCCTCTTTCTCTTACCATCTCTGAGATCTGTGCGTTCATACGGACAGACAGACAGACGGACAGACGGACATGGCTATATCGACTCGGCTGTTGATGCTGATCAAGAATATATATACTTTATGGGGTCGGAGATGCTTCCTTCTGGATGTTACATACTTTTGCACAAACTTATAATACTCTATGTACCTACGGTACAGAGTATAAAAACTGCTATCCGACAAATTTCCACTCCCTAGAATTGATGATATTTTAGATCAACTAGGTAGAGCAAAATACTTTTCATGCCTTGACTTAATGTCAGGTTTCCATCAGATTGAACTCGAAGAAAGTTCAAGAAATCTAACATCCTTTTCAACGAGCAAAGGCTCGTATCGCTTCACGCGACTACCATTCGGTTTGAAAATAGCGCCAAATTCGTTTCAGAGAATGATGACTATAGCATTTTCTGGGCTTGAACCTTCTCAAGCATTCCTTTATATGGATGACTTAATAGTTATTGGTTGTTCCGAAAAACACATGATTAAAAATTTAACAGATGTTTTTGAACTGTGTAGGAAACACAACCTTAAGTTACATCCACAAAAATGCTCATTCTTTATGCACGAGGTGACCTTTCTTGGTCATAATTGCACGGATAAAGGAATTCTACCAGATGACAAAATATATGACGTCATTAAAAACTATCCAGTCCCACACAATGCGGACAGCGCTCGACGATTTGTTGCATTTTGCAATTATTACAGGAGATTTATTGAGAATTTCGACGACTATTCACGGCACATAACTAGATTATGTAAAAAGAATGTTCCTTTTGAATGGACAGTGGAATGCCAAAATGCATTCCAATATCTGAAAGATAAACTCATTCAACCAACTTTATTACAATACCCAGATTTCATCAAAGAATTTTGCATAATAACTGATGCAAGTAAACAAGCTTGTGGAGCGGTTTTAACTCAAAATCATACTGGAATTCAACTCCCAATAGCATATGCATCATGCTCATTTACTAAAGGCGAAAGTAATAAAAGTACTACAGAACAGGAATTAGCAGCCATTCATTGGGCAATTACACATTTTCGACCATATATTTATGGAAAACACTTTACAGTGAAAACGGACCACAGACCTTTAACATACCTATTTTCTATGGTCAACCCAAGCTCTAAGCTTACGCGTATGCGTCTTGAATTAGAAGAATATGACTTCACCGTCGAATATCTAAAGGGTAAAGACAATTTTGAGGCAGACGCACTGTCACGCATCACAATAAAAGAACTACAAGATTTACAGAACAAAGTCCTGAAAGTCACTACCAGGCACCAAAGTAGACAAAATAAATCCTGCGCAGGGAATAAACAAGAACTTTTGTTTAGGCAAAATCTTGATAAAGCTTCAGAGCCCAACGTATACGAAGTCATCAAAAATGACGAGGTACGAAAAGTAGTGGCCTTGCATGTAATAAACATGACGTGTTTTTTTAAACACGGAAAGAAAATCATTGCAAGAATTGATGTTAGCGATATGTACACCAATGGAAGTCTCGATTTATTTCAGTTCTTCCAAAGGCTTGAAATACAAGCCGGTATGTATAATATCCGCAACCCCAAAGTGGCACCGACTGAAAAAGTCTTCGAACTAGTTTCGATGGATAATTTTAAAAAAATGGGCAATATGATATTAAAATCATTAATGGTAGCGCTACTCAAGCCGGTGATCACATTAACAAATGAAAAAGAAATAGAAGCTACAATGTCTACTTTCCATGATAATCCTACAGATGGAGGACACACTGGCATTACAAAAACTTTGGCCAAAGTAAAAAAACTCTACTATTGGAAAAATGTGACTCGTCAAATAAAAGAGTACAACGTAGATGTCCGAAATGTCAAATGTCAAAAACAACCAAACATACCAAAACTCCATTAACCATAACGGACACCGCAATATATGCTTTCGACAGAGTGATAGTGGATACTATAAGTCCGCTACCTAAATCTGAAAACGGTAACGAATATGCAATTACATTGATATGCGACTTAACGTAATATCTTGTAGCTATTCCAATCCCAAACAAGAACGCCAATACCGTTGCTAAAGCAATATTTGAATCATTTATACTAAAGTTCGGTCAGATGAAAACATTCATTACAGACATGGGAACTGATTTTAAAAATTCTGTAATCAATGATCTGTGCAAATATCTTAAAATTGACAATATAACGTATATATAAGGTTGTCAAATATATAGTAGGTTGTCAAAAAAGTCTTGCGGTATTTTTATTGAATTTTCAATTGTTCATAAAATTGGTTATAATAATGCGATTTAAGTCAAATATGCGCCGTTTTGTTCGATGACGAGTTCCCAACGAGATGCCAACTTCATAATGCCCCTCTTATAGAAGCTCGCTTCCCTATTGTCAAAACTTCCGACTACCAAGCTCGTTCGCCATGGACAGAAATAGGTGGTAATCACTTGGTGCGAGATCCGGACTATAAGGTGGATGCAAAAGAACCTCCCATCCGAGCTCCCGGAGCTTCTGGCGCGTCACCAAAGATGTGTGTGGCCTGGCGTTGTCCTGATGGAAGACAATTCGGCCTCTGTTGATCAAAGATGGCCTCTTCTGCATGAGTGCTGCAGTCAAGCGGTCCAGTTGTTGGCAGTACAGGTCCGAATTGAGCGTTTGGCCATAGGGGAGCACCTCATAGTGGATGATTCCGTGCCAATCCCACCAAACACACAGAAGAACCTTCCTGGCCGTCAATCCATGCTTGGCCACCGTCTGGGCAGCTTCACCGCTTTTCGACCACGACCGTTGGCGCTTCACGTTGTCGTAAGTAACCCACTTTTCATCGCCAGTCACCATCCGCTTCAAAAACGGGTCGATTTTGTTGCGATTCAGAAGCGATTCGCATGCATCCATACGGCCCAAAAGGTTTTTTGCGTCAAGTCGTGTGGCACCCATTCATGGAGCTTCTTTTTGAATCCAAGCTTCTTCAAATGGTTTATAACGGTTTGATGACTCATGCCCAGCTCTTGGCCGATGCTACGGCTGCTACTATGCCGGTCTCTTTCGATCAATTTAGCGATTTTATCGCAATTTTCGACGACAGGCTTTCCAGACCGTGGCGCATCTTCGATCACCTCTGCACCAGAACGAAAACGTTGAAACCATCGTTGTGCGGTGGAAATAGAAACTGTATCGGGTCCATAAACTGCACAAATTTTATTGGCAGCATGAGATGCATTTTTGCCTTTATCGTAGTAGTACTGTAAAATATGCCGTATTTTCTCTTTATTTTGCTCCATGTTTGCGACGCTATAACTCACGAACGACTAAAAACAAACAACAATAAATCAAAAACGTGTTAGCGCGTGAAAAGAGCTTTCCAAAAAGCTCTAGCGTGAACCGATGCGACGAATACAACTAGAACTACGCGCTTGCAAAGACAAGCTTGCGGAAATACCGCAAGACTTTTTTATATATAGAGAGATTGTGAAATTCCATCCCAACCCAAAATCGAGACAATTCCCTAACAGTTTATGTCGGTTTTAGGTCGATTACTATATAAACATGTATAAAGCTTGGCTGAACCAAGGTTCGAACCAAAACCTTGGCCCAAAAACCTTGAACCTTAAAACTCTGAACCTGAACCATTGGTAAATTTTGGTTCGAACCCGCCGGAGCCGGAGATTCAAGAAATTTTTTGGGTTTGCAGCCCTGGTGTGAATCATTACCTCTCATATATGAGAGGTATCATATATGATACTTCACATGTCCTGAACATTAAGGATTCTGAAGGTATAACTTCAGATGAGTAAAAACGAGAAAGCCAAGCTAACTTTGTCTGTGCCGAAGTTTTTATACCCTTGCAAGTGCTTGCTTAAATATTTTCAAAAAATACTCTTTTTCCCATTTTCCGACCGATCGTTTGTATGGGAGCTATTTGATATAGTCATCCGATTTGGACAAAAACTTGTAGAATTATGTAAAAGCACGAGAAACAAACAAATACAAAATTGCAGGATTCAACCATTAAAAACAAAAAAGTTTTTCTAACTAAGATTGTTTTTCAGACCTATCTTTTGTATGGCAGCTATACCATATAGTTGTCCGATTTTAATAAAAAATGGTAGGATTATAAAAAAACATATACAACCTACGATGACAAAGTTTGGAGACGTTTCCATTGAAAAGAAAAAAGCTTTTCATACTAAAACTAGTTTACCGACCGATTGTTCCTATGGGAGCTATGAGATATAGTCATCCAATCCGGTCGGATCCGATACGTTACGTCATTAACGTCCAAATATACAATAAGTACTTAAGGCAATCTTAAAAAAAGATCCGTTTAGTCATTTATAAAAATGTTGGCAAGGGAAGTATGTGTTCAGTTCACAAGACGATTTGGAAATTTGTGTGTGGTCTTGTGGACTAACTGTGCACGCCACCGACTTGGTAAATTTTTTCCTCACATGAAGTTATACCTTTAGAATCCTTAGTGTTGGCCCTATCAGGACATGTGAAGTATCATATGAGAGGTATTGATTCACATGAATGTTTTTAAATTTTGGTAGTACACTTCACGGTTCTTAAGTTATTTTAAACTAAAAATTGAAAAATAATCTTTATTTTCCGATCTTTTAATAAAAATTGTTAAATAATTTGTATTTTTAATTTGTATAATAAAAATTTAATATAAGAGCTATATTATGATTTTTAAATAAAAATTGAAATATAATTCTTATTTCGTAATTAATTTTTTTTAAATCCAAAAAAAGGCTACAAAATATTTTTTAGAACTAAAATTAAAAATAAAGGTTTATCCTGTTTACAGAATCCTGCATACTGAATAAGTACATTATTATTTTTTTAAGGTTTGATTTTTATACACTCATAACACTTATTTGCGATCCCTGTTTTTTTGAATGGATTATAATAAAAACAAAAACAAAAAAAAGTCGGTCAAGCCCGACTATAACATACTCTGTACCATTGAAATTATACTCTTAGCACAAATTTTGATTCTGCAGCAGAAGCTGAAAGCAGCGCTGCAGCAGCGAACAGTCTTTTGATCATACCTCGACTACCGTTCATCAGATCTTCATCATTGTCAGATCGATAAGTTATCCTAATTACCAAATATGTCTTGAAGGAACGTGCCATCTATCTTTATAACTGTGGGAGATATGACGTTTTTTTCAAATTGCGGGGGCGGGAGGGGGCGTGGCCACAATTGAAAATTAACTTCATCTGCCTGCAGACATAAGAAGCATATGTACGATACATGTCAAACCTCTATCTCTTACCATCTCTGAGATCTGTGCGTTCATACGGACAGACAGACGGAAATGGCTATATCGACTCGGCTGTTGATGCCGATCAAGAATATATACACTTTATGGGGTCGGGATGCTTCCTTCTGGCTGTTACATACTTTTGTACAAACTTAATATACTCTATGTACTTACGGTACAGAGTATAACAAGAAAAAAAGTCGGTCAAGCCCGACTATAACATACAATACCATCTGTACCAACGAAATTATACGGATATACTATATAGTATAATGAGAAAGTCCCGTTTGTATTGCTATTTATTGGCCTGTGTGATACTTTTGTGTCCATGCACCAATACTTAGCTGCTCACTAAAATACCCACCCTCAAAGCGAATAAAAATCGAGCAAAACTTCCGTTTACGAATTCGCGAAACTTTCGTCTATGATATTTGTGTCGCTCAGTTTGTGATTCGCGTGCGAGTTCGGGCGCGAATGTCGCCTCGAAGGCTTAACGAGTTTCGATTTCAATTGTTCCTACAAATTGTGTATTACATTAAAACTCAAATTAATTTTTGATGCTTATTTTGTTCTACTTAAATTTTTATTTTACCCTTGCAGAGGGTCCAGATGATTTTAAAGCATAGAACGAAGCATTCCCGACCACATTAAGTATATATATTTTTGATCAGCACGACGAGCTGAGTTGATTTAGCATTGTCCGTCCGTCTGTCCGTCCGTCCGTCTGTGTCTATGCTATCTCCTCCGACAGTTTTAAAGCTATTGCGACCAAACTTTGCACTTAGTTTTCAGGTACAAATACAAAAACTTGTTGGTTTTTGTTGGAAATGTCCTTCAAATTAGTTAGAAAAAAGTGCTGCAAAGGTATACATACTTAGGCCGAGCTGAAGTTAACTTTCCTCAGTATTTTCATTATATTCATTTATTCAAATTGTTTAAATTCATTAAATTAAACAATAATTGTGGTATAATATTTTATGTCACCGAAACTGCAACTTCCATTGCAGCTGCTTCAAAGGATTTTTTTTAAGAAACAATGCCGAGGTTTCCTTTTGTGCGGCATGTCGTTAACACTAAAACAATTAACACATAGATAAAAACACTTTAGACAATACAATCAAGTACAATTAACTCATATAACGATTGGCCGCTGTCTCCTAATTTCAAGGGCTTCAGATAAACACTAAAACTGCAAAAATCAAAGTCCACCAAACGACGGCGACATGGCTTCAATTTTAGGTCACTCTCTACCAGCTGTAGAGAGAAGCAAGATAAAAACGAATACACTAAAAGGTTTGCCAAAACTAAATGAAAAACGAATATTATTCTTCGCGGAACTTTGGCATGAAGCGAACCTTCGCTTGTGTGCCGGGATTTTATACCCTTGCAGAGGGTATATTAAAATGTTCAGATGTTTGTAGCGCATAAAAGGAAGCATCTCCGACCACATAAAGTATATATATTCTTCATATATATAGATATACTATATATGATATAAGTCGATATAGCCATGTCTGTGTGTGTCTGTTTCTATGCTATCTCCTCCGTCAGTTTTAAAGCTATCACGAAGTCTACTGGTACAAAGACGCTTCATCCGATGACTATAAAACATAGCTGCCATAGGACCGATCGGTCGAAAAACTAGTTCTAGTGAGAAAAACTTTTTTGGTTTCAATGCAATCGTCTCCCAGTTAACTAGTTTGCTATTCCCATGATTCCAAGAAGTTTGGTCGAAATCTGACATCTACATCTACATGTATTTGGTATAGCTTTCATAGAAAAGTAAGGTTAGAAAAATAGTCTTAGTAAAAAAAACATTTTTGTTTTCAATGTGAACCTCTTTAAAATTCGCATATATTAATTTTATAAGCTTTTACACAATTCTTCTAAGTCTTGTCAAAATCGGATGACTGTAGGTTATACCTGCCATAGGAATGATCGGTTGAAAAACTAGTTGTAGTGAGTAAAACTGTTTTGGTTATTTGAAAACGCCTCCAAACTTTGTATTTCTTAGTTTGCTATGCTTTCCTATGATTCCACCAAGTTTGGTCGACATCATCGGACATCTATATAGTATAGCTTTCATAGAAAAGTATGATTAGTGAGAAAAACTTGTTTGTTTTCAGTGGAAATATCCTTCAAATTAGTTTAAAAAAACGTGCTACAAGGGTATACAAACTTCGGCCGAGCCGAAGTTAACTTTTCTCTATTTTATAGATTAAATTTCTTAGCTAGCACTTTAATTATTGCTAGTGAAGTAAAGTTCTGTTTCCAAAATATTGGAATCTTGAGACAATATTTATGCCTGAACAGTTTTGATATCTTATGAATAAATACTTCTTTCAAATGATATCTTATGAATGAATACTTCTTTCAAATGATGTACAGGGTGCGCCATATAAAGTGTCGGTATGGCAACACTGAATAACTTTGACATTTACCAACCGATTGCTTTTGTTAGACATGTTTTGGAAACATCAATCTAGTACAATTTTGACCATGGAACGCTTCACACCAAAACAACGTGCCGAAATAGTGACGCTGTTCATCGAAAATAATCGTTCAATTGTGCTAACTCAGCGTGCATATGATGAGGCCCATTTCACGCTTTCTGGTGGTGTTAATAAGCAAATTTGTCGCATATGGGGCACGGACAATCCACACCGCATCCATGAAATACCTTTACACGACCAAAAAGAGGCGATATTGACTGGCCACCCAGATCTCCAGATTTGACCGCCCCAGACTTCTTTTTGTGGGGCTATTTAAAAAACAAGGTTTACGCCAGCGATCCACAGACCATTGAAGAGCTTAAGGCCAACATTCGTGCCGAAATCGCCACTTTATCGACTGAGACGCTCGAAAAAGTGATGGAAAATGCCGCAAAAAGGGCACATTTTGTTGTGGCCAATAAAGGCGGCCACTTGATTGATGTTGTGTTCAA
Source organism: Lordiphosa fenestrarum (assembly GCA_035044985.1). Taxonomy (NCBI): domain Eukaryota; kingdom Metazoa; phylum Arthropoda; class Insecta; order Diptera; family Drosophilidae; genus Lordiphosa; species Lordiphosa fenestrarum. The sequence goes on along the minus strand of JAWNNO010000905.1, from coordinate 37,437 downwards.
AAAGTAGTCGAAATAAATTGTACAGGACCAAATTAAAGGAACAAGATCAACATATAGCAATCGGTTGTTTGTTTTTATATATCAGTGTTGCCATACCGACACTTTATATGGCGCACCCTGTACTTTGTTGGATTTGGATATCTTCTGTTTTAAAATGGTGAGAAGTCATCATTCGAAGCTTCATCGACTCGGTATCGATAAGGTTCAATATGGTCTATAGACCGATTCAGAGGGTCCATCAGCGAACAGTTATCGAAAGGAACTTTTTTAGGGAATCAATAAAGACTCCCAGCCTAATTTCTTCTGAAAAATGAATTAAGGACGAGACCAAAAAATGTTATTAGATCGTGCGGCCTATTTTCATTTTCAAAATAAATTTAGGCCGTGATCACACGGTCTCACTTCATTCTACAAAAAGAATTTAGGTCACAAACTCAAAATAAAACGTGAGCGTAAGCTAAAGTCGGCCCTGTCCGACATTGAAATACCGGTTACTCAGGGTCATTAATGTTTAATAACCTCATGCGGCTCAGATAAGTACGCAACACTTTTGTAACTCTGCCATTTATCATCCGATCTTTATAAAAATTTTGTAGATATTGGCCACACGCACTATCCTAACAACTATATCCTAACAAAAATGTAGGATATTGAACATTTTTTTGAAGGGGCGGGAGGAGGCGTGGCCGAAATTTGAAATAAACTTGATCTGCGTGCAGACAATACTACTCTACATTTAAAATTTGGTGGCTCCAGCTTTTTTAGTCTCTGAGATCTAGGTGTTCATACAGACAGACTGACTGACAAATGGACAGACGGGCATGGCTATATCGACTCGACTATTCATGCTGATCAAGAATATATATACTTTATGGGGTCGGAGATGCTTCCTTCTGCCTTCATTTGCACGACTTTAGTGTGACCTTTCTACTCTTCGAGTATCGGGTATAATTAGACGCACGGCAGCGAGGTCAAGATTCATTCTGCAAAATTAAATTTGATTAAACTTGAATTTATTTATGATTTAATATCCTACCGCTACAAATACAATGCACTTCTTTGTGGGTTAGTCACGGCATTTAATTTTTTTAATGTTAAATTTTGGTGACAAAGAATTTAGGCCGCGATCGCAAGGGACCGGTCGGTCCTTTATCACTTATATCAAGGCCGCGCAGTCTTATTTCATTTGGATATCGCGGCCTTAATTAATTTTGCAAAATTAAATTAGTACGCCGACCTCGGACTTAATTCACGCGGCCTTATTTTCATTCCAGTTGAAAATATCCTAAACAAAGGAAAAATAAATTTACAATTTTGAGCAGGGTTGCAAACCTGGTTTTGAACCGAAAAGTTTCGAACCCGAAATGCCGACTTTTATTTTACTGTGAACCGAACCTGGAACAGAACCTCTTTAGAAAAACCCGAACGACTTCATCTGTTTACTGGTGGGTTTTGAGCGACTGAGTCTTAAAATAGTCAAAAGGTTTGAAAACTGTTATAAAAAACCAAGAATAACATTTAGCACTAATAAAATCCCCGCTCATAGTAGCCTTTGTTATGAAGACACTCCAAAGCTTTTCAATGATTCACAAAAGCAAGAGCTTAAAGTTACACTGGTCAAATTTTTCAGCACTCCAGAATTTGTTTCGTCACAGTACTATGAATAAATAGAAGCACTGACTCATAAGCTGTTCAATAGTGTTTCTATTTATATAAAGTACTGTGACGAAATAAAAATGTCGCTGTGCTGGATGTGTTTTTCAAACCGAGTCCGACCAAAAACCACGCGATTCCTATACGATTTGTGTAGTTCTTAGATTGAAAGCGATTTTTAGAACAAATGGAACACACAAGCTACACACTGTACATAGCGATAATATACTATTGAAATGACCTACCGTACGCTGTAGAGCATTATATTATCGAGTTTAGCATTTCCTCGTACTTGGTTTCTTCCTAACCCCGCCAAAATCTGAAGTTAGGGCCCAAACACAGCTTTTAGTTTTTTTTACTTATGTAAATTGAAATACCGTTGGATCGTGTATAACCTTGGCAATTCCGAAAGCGACCATAGGAATCTTAAGAAATGCTGGCATTTTCAATTTTTTTAATTCCTACTGTGGTCTCCACTGGTTTCACTATTTTATTGTATGCGATATTGTTTTAAATACCTAAGAAACTGCTTTTCAAGACCACTAATTATCAAATTATCAGATTATCGATTGTATAAATAATAGCATAACCATGGCTTTAATATTACTTAAGGGCGCTAAATTACCATGTCTGACCAATGATAAAGAGTAAAGCCAAGTTAAAATATACATATCATGCTTAAGCCTTAGCTGACTGGTATGGTTCACATAAGAGTGTACTGTAAACAATGCTAAAATTATATATGTATGATAGTAAAATCAAACATAATTAACCAGTCTTTCGTGTAATATTTTAAATACAAAAACAAGAAAGAAATTCGGTCAAGCCCGGCTATAACAAACTCTGTATTAAGAAAACTATATGCTCAGCATATATTTTGATGCTTCAGCAGCGATCACTCTTTTGATCAAAACTCGACAATTGTTCATCCGAACTTCACCATTCTTTTGGCGGATTGATAAAAATTGTTGATTAGTTAATATGTCTTGAAGGTACGAACCATCTATCTTTAAAACTGTGGGAGATTCGACAAACGTATAATACTCTATGTACCTACGGTACAGAGTTTAAAAAGTCAATCTAGGAGATGATTCAACACGCGTACTGCCCAATGCTGGCACTTAGCCATTTGGCGCTCCGTTTCTTGGCAACAGACACTTCAATAAAATACCGCAAATAAACTAGATTGGTAAGAATGATTGGATTTTGGATTGTTCTTAAGGTGTCGCACATTGCCGATTACAAATCGAGGGCATTTTTATACCCGTTACTCGTAGAGTAAAAAGGGTATACTAAAGTCGTGCAAATGTATGTAACAGGCAGAAGGAAGCATCTCCGATATCATAAAGTATATATATTCTTCATCAGCATCAACAGCCGAGTCGATATAGCCATGTCCGTCTGTCCGTCCGTCCGTCCGTCCGTCCGTCTGTATGAACACCTAGATCTCAGAGACTAGAAGAGCTAGAGCAACCAAATTTTATACGTAAGCTAGTATTGTCTGTAGGCAGATCAAGTTTGTTTCAAATTTTGGCCACGCCCCCTCCCGCCCCCGCAATACAAAATATTGAATAACTCCCACAATTTTTAAGATATCGAGCTCAGATTTTGCAGTGTAGTCTATGTGGCCAATATCTACAATCTCACAAATTTTGCACAATGTTGCATACTTATCCGAGCTGAGCTGAGTAACGGGTATTTCGAAGTCGGGCAGGGCCGACTTTAACTTACGCTCTCGTTTAAAATGTTGCCATCACTAATAAATAGAATGGCCATAACTGAAGTTGAAAAAAAAAACATGACCAAAAGAAAATGGAAAACCGTATTGTTTTCTCGGGATGAAAAGAGGATGCGATTGTTGTGGATGGGTTGTGGGTTGTTTCCGGACAAAAAACAAAAACAGATGACTATACACAGCCCCCAAATGGGCCCCGAGTCGAGCTTGTCTCAATCTCGTGGCTTGTGTGCTAAATACTTATTTTGGCCCAGTGGTCGAAATTCGACCATCTAACATATTAACACTTAACATTCAACAGCAAATGCTTCGCTCTAAATTTTCTTGTCAGTTGAATTTCAGTGAGACCAGCATGTTACCGAAACTGTAAATCTGCTGAAAACAAAAAAAAACACGCATAGAAGTTTTTTTCTACGCCGATTGTCTCTTTACACTCTAAATTTTACAGTTAGAGCCTCACTCTCCACTTAAGCGACGACTTAGCAGAGAGCGCACTGAGTATTGTTGATGCACTTCTTTGCTTTGGTCACCTATCTGTGACAACTTTTAGTTCGTTATAAATAAATAAATAATAGCAATTAAATGTTTTTGTTTGCTATGGCCACATCTAAATACTCATATGAACATTTGGTAAAAATTTTATATAATTGATTTTGATTTACTATGCTAAAACGGGGGCTGTACATTCGTATGAAAATTTCTTAGCGTATTAATATATAGATTTACTAGCTTTATTTACCAGCGAATTCGCTCGCTTTTCATGAATTTGTTACTAATTTATCATGCTGGTAATATTTTATAATGTGATGCTTTCAAAATGTTCATGGAGCTTTGTGGGTTGATTTTAAAAATATTTAAAGTGACGTACTCCGTACTTTTTATACTCTATACCGTAGGTACATAGAGTATATTAAGTTTGTGCAATAGTATGTAACAGCCAGACGGAAGCATCTGCGCTTGTTGCATTTAAAGTTTTAATAATAATTGATGGATTTGAAGAATGACCAGTAGCCTGAAGTGGACGGTGTCATAGTGCTCCAGTTTTTATTGACGGGGCCTTGGTTGTCAGAGCAATCGACAGCCTTGTCGACTGTTGTATAAATAGATTCAGTCATATCGTAGCGTCCAAGCGAGACGACCGAAATAAAGTCCGAGAGTTAACAACAACTATTTGTGTATTTATTGTGCGTGCGTGGGTCGTTACAGTGTGTTTTACGTTACAAATGCTTTCACAATAACGTCCTGCTTCTTTAATGTATCCAATTCTTCAATTCCCCAGTGGACCAAAGAACGATAGGAAAACGAAACTATCGTAGAATGTTTGTAAACGGACTTACAAACGATAGAAATCTGCGAGCGTTGGTAAATGTCTTGCCCAACTATCATAAGCGAGCTTAAAACCGAGTGATAAGCGGAGAAAAAATAATTCATAAAAATGCAGGGGCAAAGGAGGGCGGAAAGAAGTAAGCGACGACGAATGTCTCGCCAAACTATCATAAGCGGGCTTACAAACGAGTGATCATCATTTCTGAGTGGGTATCATTTCTATTGCAAATGCAAACATTTAATGCCCCAAATTTACGATTGTTGCCACGCAGCCACACGCGCAGGACGCATCTGACAGACCCGTTTTTTTCTGGAGTATTGCGCGACTGCTAAATACCCTACAACTGCAAAGGGGGCATGATTTTCAAATAACGACTACAACTTAACCAATTTATACTCGTACCTATACTTTCTAAACAGATTTCGGAACTTCTCATGTTGGGAGAAAAAGCCTTCGATAAATTTATTCGGAGCTCTTGGCGGTCAATAATATCTGACGAGGTTGCACGACAGTGCTGTTGGCGTGGCACAGAGGCGAAGAAGTGCGTCAGGGGTTTGCGAATAACCCTAGCAATCCGTAGTAAGTATTATTTATATATTATATATTATATATTATATATTATATATTATATATTATATATTATATATTATATATTATATATTATATATTATATATTATATATTATATATTATATATTATATATTATATATTATATATTATATATTATATATTATATATTATATATTATATATTATATTTATATTATTTATATTTTTACAGCTGACCGGGTTACCCAAAAGTTTTACCAATATGCCCAGGACAGAATTGGAAAGGCACAAAAAGTCCGCAAAGACTTGCATTAATTTTTAGTATTAAATTTATCTTTGAAGACTTTTTAAATAACTAAGTTTCTTTTTCAGTAATAATAAATATGAAGTTAAATAATTTTTTTTTGGTTTACTTTAGTTTTTAGAAATGTTAGTAGTGTAAGTTGAATTAAGTTTTTATTTGTTTGTTAGATATGTAAGAAATAAATATTAATGAAAATTAAAAAAACAATATTGTACAATATCTTCATTAAGGGGATAAAACGTGAAAAGATTCGCTTGCGAGCCTTTTGTGATATTGTATCGAGTAAAAGTGACTCCCAAAAGATATCATAAAAGGCTCGCAAGCGAATCTTTTATAAATCGTAAAAAATATTAGAAAAGGCCCGTTAAAGATATCGCAATAGGCTCGCAAGCGAATCTTTTATAAATCGTAAACAATATTAGAAAAGACCCGTTAAAGATATCGCAAGAGGCTCGCAAACGGATCTTTTGCGAGCTATCGAATACGAAACTTTCTCTGCCACAAACTGAGCGACCAGTGATTCGTTTTCTTATCGTTTTTGGATCTGTTTGCGATAGTTTTACACGTTTTCGTTTCGCGTAACTATCATTTGCAATATCGCTTACGAGGGTTTGGTCCACTGGGTCACCATAACCAAATACATAAGTGATTGAATTTACCGTTGTAACATTGTGTACATAATGAAATAACATATTCTGCCATGCAGCTACTCTTTAAGCAGCTTCGAAAAATAGTTTTCACACTATTATTATAGGCATGTTTCGCTTTCGCGCCTTTGTTTGATTTAGCGCCAATGGTCAACGAGCTGTACGGCCACACCACCAGCTGTTCAAGAAATCTAAATCAAATCGGTACGCTAACAGGGTGACTTCGTCAACTGATTTAGATTTGCTTCAAAAAATCTAATTCAAATCTATATCGCTTTCAGGAATACCAATAATGAATGTCCAGAAGGAACAAACCATCTAACTGTGGGAGATATGACGTTTTTTCTGAATTGCGGGGGCGGGAGTGGGCGTGGCCAAAATTGAAAATAAACTTGATCTGCCTTCAGACATAAGAAGCATATGTCCCATACATGTCGAACCTCTATCTCTTACCATCTCTGAGATCTGTGCGTTCATACGGACAGACAGACGGACATGACTCGGCTGTTGATGCTGATCAAGAATATATATACTTTATAGGGTCGGAGATGCTTCCTTTTTGCTGTTACATACTTTTGCACAAACTTAATATACTTTATGTACAGGACAGTTGTCAGAGCCATCGATTTAGTTTCTTATTTATCTTAAGGGGGTCTTCTCATTGAGCTAACTTTTTTTTTCGACTTTTAGAAATTCGAAATACTTTAGAAGATACAGCCTTTTTTGTGAAGCAAGGTCTTCGTCAAAATGCGATTTGCTTAGTTTGGCTACTTTTTGAATGCAACGGATTGAAGCAACTACCGAATTTCGTTCAAAGCGTTCTTTTCAGATTCGCGTTTGCTGGCATTGCAGTCTGATATATGTAAGTATTTCACAAAAAAAAATGTTTTATTGCCTAAAATTTTCTTTGAGTGTCTTCAAAATCACGTTTTTGAACTTCGAAGTCATTGAAATTTTTTTTTTATTGGCCGCCATTTTGTCAAAAAAAATCACAAAATTAAACTTGAGGTTCACCCGAGAGTTACATCTATACTGATTATAACCCCGTTTTTTTTTTTCATTTCAGACGCTCCGGAGACCCGGAATCGTGGCCGCCGTGACGACACCTTTTTTTTCACCACCAACTTTGAAGTCTCATTACTTTTTGAACAGCCCACGTATCGAGGCAAAAAAAATTTTTTTATTTACTTTGAAACTTTTGTAATACAATAAATAAAAAAAGTTTTCAATAATTCTTTGCGTTTTCAAATAAGAATTTTTTTAAAAAGGGTCCAAAAAACGGGTTTTGAATGAGAAGACCCCCTTAACAAACATCACGTCTCAATCAGGGTTGTGCAATGGAGGGATATCTATAATCTCCATGTAAGGAATTCGCGGTTCAAAAAATTTTTGCCTTAGGTTACAAATGGGGATTCCAACAGTCACTTTTGAAAGCAAATACAATGTGCATCTTCAGATGAAGAATTCGCGATTCAAAAATATTTTGAATTTCCATATAAAAACAAGAAAGAAAGTCGGTCAAGCCCGACTATAACATACTCTGTACCAATTTGTCTTTTGATCATAACTCGAACCTCTATCTCTTACCATCTCTGAGATCTGTGCGTTCATACGGACAGACAGACAGACAGAGGGACGGACGGACGGACAGACGGACATGGCTATATCGACTCGGCTGTTGATGCTGATCAAGAATATATATACTTTATGGGATCGGAGATGCTTCCTTCTGCCTGTTACATATGTACATACTTTTGCACAAACTTATAATACTCTGTGTACCTACGGTACAGAGTATAAAAACTGAACAGTTTTTTGTGGCGAAAGTGAGAGTGTAACACAATATTACCAACAGCTTCCAGTGGGTCCGTTGCATTGGTTTCGAGACAAAAGAATAGTTTTTTTTTTATTTGGGTTTTGACTTGGAAACACTTATACTGCACTTTCTCTGCAATAATTATACTCTGTACCGAAGGTACATAGAGTATTATAAGTTGCACTTTGCAAGTGAATAAAACTAAGGTAGTCTTTTTCGCATATTATTTGAAATAAATGGCTATAAACGAACATCAACAGTTTCTCAGCCTTTCAGACTTTAAAGGACGCCGCAAAAAAAACAGGAATGCAGAAATACTAGTACGTGAAGCTTACGATATATCATTATCCAAAATTCTTGTATTAAAGGTAAACTTACTTTTTTGTGGTGTCTCAATAGACGAGGTGTCCAGTTCTTTTTTTATCTCCATGCCAACGCGGTTGTAGGTCTTAGCAACGGGCGTGCTGGCGCGCAGATTCATATCCTCGAAGGTGGTGAGGCAGGGCGACTTAAGGAATTGACTGGGCGAGAAGGGCAGCGCTTTGATGGGTGTAATAACGGGCGAATCAGGCAGAGGCTTGACGTCGACGCCGCCGCTGTGTGTTGCTTGGTGTAAAGGAATGTGTGGTTTTTGGCGTGAGCGCTTTAAAATATTTGGAGTTTGTCGCTTCAACTCTGCGAAGTGCAAGAGCATGGGCAGATGCTGAGCAGCTGATGCGGACTCCGCGATCTTCCCTTTGTCAGCCACACTCGTTGCCGGCGCAGCTGCAGGAGGACCTGTTGCTGATGTGGTCGCATCTCCAGTCCCCGATGCCGTCTTGCCAGTCTGCACTTGAAATTTGCCCAATCCGCCGGCTTTGATTAATGTGATAAGATGTGTGCGTGAACTTCTCAGATCCCCTCCAGCACCAGCAACGCCACCGGTTGCTCCCGCTCCACTTGCAGTTAGCGATCTGCGCTCTGCATCATATTTGCGCCTCATTGTAGAGTTCCAGTGGTTTTTGATGGCATTGTCGGTCCGTCCGGGCAGCAATTTGGCTATTTTTGCCCACTGATTGCCCAACTGAATGTGGGCATGATAGATGATCTTGTCCTCCTCTTCAGTCCAGGCAGACTTCTTGATATTGGGATTCAGATGATTGTGCCACCGCTCACGGCACTGCTTGCCGATGCGCCCGTTTAGGTAGCGAGCTATCAGTGTCCACTTTTTGGGCCCAAAACGGCGGACCAACTCCATTACTTTCTCGTCCTCGTCCAGTGTCCAGGGACCCTTAATGAGTTCTGGATTAAGCACTTTGGCCCAGCGCTGTTGTACCTGCTGCTCGAGCCGATCCTTGAACTGGGGCCCAATCAGATCCCAACGCTCGCCATGTTGTTCCACGAGCGCTTTAAGCAGAACATCCTCAGACTTAGACCAGCGTTTGCCAAAGCCATAGTTCGAATGACTCTTGGTCTGGGCGGGGCCGCTAGCTATTGGCTTGGCTGGGTCCGAGGCGGACAACAACGGCTGAGTGGGGGCGTCCGCCGGACCAGCTAACCCGCTGTCCGAGCATTCATCAGAATCCTCAGATTCCTCGGAGTTGGGATCGTAGTCGAGGAATTCCTCATTATTATCGTTATTGATGCTGCTCTCTTTGCCAGCCATTTTGTTTGCGCGGCGAGCAAAAGTGATAGACCTGAGGCCGGGACTGACCGTCTCGCAAATAGTAATGAACTTGAGCGCCGCAGTACAGGCAATGGGCCGTGCTCTGCTTCTTCACCTCGTAGTGTTTGTAGAATGTGTAATGAGCGCAAATGTCGCTGAATGATTCGTACTCAATTTGGCTGTGGCAACTCAGGCAATGCACTAGCTCAACCTTGTGACAACGATCGCTGCGAAGCACCGGATGCGTAGCATCACTTTCCGTGCGATCCTCTGTACAAAGTTGTTTTACTTCCGTAGGAATACTTCTTTCTGTTGGGCTCTGGCCATGCTCTTCCATTTATTTATATGAACACATGCATGAGTATCTGCATACACTCGCAGCTATGTGTCCGTGCGCAAATGGTTCAATTAAGTGGCTGCAGTTGTCTGTTTATTCTGGTTTCGGTGCTCAAGTACTGGCACATATTAGAACGCAAATGTCGCACTTAGTCGTAAACTATTAAAGTAAATTAAAATATATATTGCGTATATGATTATAATACTCGAATAGCATAAATATCCGTAATTCGTTTCTCTTTCATGGCGTCGATAAAACTGACTGTTATCGAAAACAGCTACAACATAAAAGTGGGTCAAAAGAGCGACGAAGACTTAGCGACGAATTTGGAACGGTGGAGTCTGGAACACAGAGCGAATTTCTATTTTGAAATTTTCTTTCGATTGCAATGATTAGACTGATTTCCACTACAAATCAGGGATGCAAACCGGTTCTGAACCGAACCGCTTATTCCAGCTGGTGAACCGAACCACAAACCGAACCGGCTTCCTTTAATAATTGCTGAACCGAACCGAAAACCACAAATAAAAACGGTTCGGTTCGGTTCAGCTCTCTGACGAGTTTTAAGACGGGCGTCGCTTTCCTCTAGCAAATGATACTTAATATTTTGGGAATTTGAATCGTTTCCCCAAGACAATTTTTCTACATATCGTTCGACTCTCTACATTCTTAACTATGCCGGAACTTTTAAGGATGACCTAACGAAAATTTAAGAACGAGTAATTCTGCAAGTCTTCTGTAATTGTCCTCCGATCTCTTAATATACGTACCATCAATGTACATTCTTTCCTCTAGTGGACAATATTTGGAATTTTCTGTAATACATTCACCTTAATTCAATGCTAACCAGGAGAGTTTTTATACTTTTCTATTCTAATCTTTTCAGGCCGACATTCTCTGTTTTCAAAGATCATTCCTCTAGGATCTTATGGACGAATCCTTTGAATCTGGCACAATAAATTTGCGATATTCTTCTAAGTGTTTTAAAGATATTCAAATGGATTATAGGAATTCCATTTGAAAGTGTGCAAAAGTCACATAACAATAGAAATCATAATATACCTTTGTGAACCACTGAACCGAACCGGAACCGCGGTTCAGTCAGTTCCAAAAACCGTGTAATTAACCGAACCGGCGGTTCAGAAACTGTCTGAACCACTGAACCGAACCAGTAATTATATTAGATTGGTTTGCATCCCTGCTACAAATAAACATTTATGTCACGATATTGCAAATTATTTTTGTCATGTGGACTGAAAGCTCTAGTAGGGTCACAAAGTCCTAAAAAATACCTCAAATAGCTGCCGAATGGTATGGTCATTCTGGTTTGCCCGCCGCTTGTATTCAAAATGCGATTATTAAATAAAAATTTAAGCAAGTATAAAATCACCTCACAGCTATCCAAGTCAAATGAGATACCACCACAAATATGTGCGTCCTCGTTAGCTCTGCAGCTGCAACTGATTCTTGGCAGATACTCAAACTAAGAAGGTTATTACAGAAAAATTTAATAAAAGGGTCGATTTTATATGATAATTTATTTATTACTTCTAGCAACTTTTTGTTGAGACTCGCTTTTGCTTCCAATGTGTTCGTTGTTGCCCGAAAAAATGTGCTGCAAGTTATTTATTTTGAATTTAGTTTCACCAAGTCGGCTGTGCTTGCAATCCACACAACCTATCTATGTGGCAACGCCACGCATATTTATATTGTCTTCTGGAAAAGGCTAATTTCCAGAACAAATAAAAATTTATGTCACAAAATTGCACATTAATTATGTCATGTGGAATGAAAGCTCTAGTATGGTCACAATGTCCTAAAAAATACCTGAAATAGCTGCCGAATGGTAGGGTCATACAAATGCGATTATTGATGTGGCAACGCCACGCCTATTTATGTTCTCTTCTGGTAATCAAGAAAATAAATGAGACTAAATAAATGGCTCATCAGTATTTCAAAGCTGTTTTTTTTAAATGAAGTTCGACATAAAAATTTATTTTCGTGCGTGTTGGAAATCAGCCTAAATCAAGAAAACAAATACGACTATAGAAATTGCTCATCAGCTGTTCAAAGCTGTTTTTTTATATGAAGTTCGACATAAAAATTTATTTTTGGCGTTCTGGAAATCAGCCTTTAATCTAAAAACTTGAATTGCAGAAATGTTAAGATCTGAGTACTCTGTTTAAATTTTGCTCGGGTTGGTTTCAGCATTTTTGGATATTAAAATTTTAGAGTTGCAAATTGACATTGCCATAAATTGAATCCACGATATATGTGCGTGTTCGCCATGGGATTGTCTGTTTTCAGTAAAAGGAAGATCAAAATTACGTAGAGAAATGTTAATTTAATGCGACCACCTCCCATAAATCTTAAACCCGATAAGCACAGGATTAAAAATTCTTGCAAAATTAATTCTCGCAGCATTGCCAGAGCGGCCGAATTTCTTTCAATTAAATAGAAGTAGATTTTTCCCCAAAAAATTTGTCCCTCCAAGTAATATTGTTGAGTGAGTGACATGCCGCGTATTAGTAAATGACAAATGCGCACATTTATCGATCATAGAGCCTACGCTAGCTGAAAGTTGCGATATATTCAATTTAGAGGATAGTCAATTTTTAAACATTAAAACAATGGTTCACTCAATCATTGCAATCAAGAGAATATTGATATGTAAAAATTCCGTCCGCTCTCCAGACACCACCGTTCCAAATTCGTCGCCATTTTAATGCACACATAAAATTGTAAAATACTTGTGTGAATCGAATAGTAAGACCATATCACCAAGCTCTTGCAAATCGGTGCAATTTAAATGTGCGTCAAAGTAGCGACTAATTTGGAACGGTGGAGTCCGGAACACGGAAGGAATTTTTATTTTTTAATTTTCTCGCGACTGCAATGATTAATCTAAAAACTTTAAATGCAGAAATGTTAAGTCTTAAGTACTCTATTGTTTGACTTTGGACTGGGGTTGTTTTCAACCTTTTTTGGCATTAAAAACGTGGTGTTGAAAATTTTACTTTCTACTAAATTGAATATATCTCTCTCTTTCACCTCGCGTAGGGGCTTACACGATATATGTGCGTATTCGCCATGGTATTGTCTGTTTTTCAATTAAAATTTGATCAAAATCATGTGGAGCGTTTTCGAGAAATCTTCAATTTAGTGCGACCAGCTCCTGGCCGGCCCATACAAATTGCACCCGATTTGCATAGGCTTGCAAATAATCGCTAATTGCTCGATTCACAGCTCGCGTGGGGCATTGCACGGTATATCTGCGTGTTTTCTGTGGTATTGGCTGAACTTAAGTTAAAATTAGATCAAAATCATGTGGAGCGTTTGGTAGAAAAGTGATGATTTGTGGGAATAGGTAAACCCAAACCAAAATGAAATAGACGAACAGGTGGACATGGCTGTATCAAATCATCTCGTCTTTGTGATCTACAAACTTTGTTGTGGGTTATCAAATTGGTTTTAAATTCAATTTAAATAAAATAGGTTCTTTAGTTGTTATACTTTTGTGCAGAAAATCTAATATTCTAAGGATTCTAAACTTGACTCTATTTTTGTATTTATATATGTATTTGTATTTATTTATATATTTATCCCTTTTTTCTGAAGCAAGTTTAAACGTATCCAAATATCTATTGTACCAGAAGTGCTGAAAAATCGGAAATTTATTTATTGTAAATCCATTTGAAATAAAACGTATCCAAAAATATTAATTTTCTAAGCGATAGTTTTTGATGCTGATATTTCTAATTCTATCTTACAAATGTTTACCATCTCCACTAAAACGTTCATCACTTATTCAAGTCGATAAAAAATGCAGCCTTGTCAGAGCTGTCGGTATCGGTGTTTATGTTTTGTAAAGGGGGTTTTTTAAGAGCTATAGGAAAGTTTTAAAAAAAAAACACATAAAATTCCGAAAAATGCATGAAATCTTTATTTGAATCGATAGTACGGTCCATATAATTTAATGTTGGAAGATTATTTCATGCAAATGTTGACCGTGACTGCGCCTCAAATGGTCCATCCGCTTAGTCCAATTTTGGCATACTCTTTAAAACATTTCGGCCGGTATCTCACGAATAAATGCTGCAATATTGTCTTCCAATGTTTTTTTGAAAAACTTTCTTATAGCTCTTAAAAAATCACCCTTTAGAAGTGCGTTATGGATGGGGGACAATCGATAGATTATACATTGGTATTAGAGAGCGATAGGTAGAGGGTCGTGTATGTGCGAGTTCACGGTAGTGATGGCATAATGGACCTTAAAGGGCGGGATTTTACAACTAAAAAAACGGGAAAAGCGGCCTCTGGTGGCGGATAATGCGGATCTTGTTGCCATCTCGCTCTATGGATCCCTAGTGGATCGGGGGGTGAGACAATCCCAGAAAGGAGAAGTGACATCCTGCTCCCACTTAATACGAGAGCGCTGCGTTAGATTTGATTCTAAAGGCCTGTATCCAGCACTGCGGAAAATTCCTGCCAGGAATTTGCTATTTATTTTAGTTGTGTGGAACCTAACTAAAACAGTGTGCCCAAATGCTCCTGAAATGTGCAAAATCAGACTGGTTGATAAAAAATTGTGCCCAAATTGTATCTTACCTTCTTTATTTAATTGTGCACCAACACTTTCCCAAGCACTTTTCATAATTTGTCAAAATGCTTTTTTTCTGTAATAAGCCATAGACATGGTCGTGCCTCCACTGCTTTTATTAAAGCTATCTTCTCGTCCCGTTGAAAATTATCAGTTCTTTTTTTGCGCACATTGATTGCCTACATCTTTTGTCAAATCACTTCCAAAATAATTGTCAGCAATATATTCCTGGCCTGAATATCAGCTGTTTCTCGTTCCACACACGCTTCCGAAACGCCGCTATTGATACGCCGCTATCTATACAAGTGTGGATTTCGTTCGTGTTGCTGGATACACATCAAACGAAAAAGCAAACTAAAAATTCCTGGCACAGTTTTTTTTATATGAAGTTTGGCAGGAATTTTTAGTTTCCGCTGTGCTGGATACCTGGCTTAAGCCGGGCAATGACCCAGAATTTAGAATGAAATAGATAGCTTAATTAACCCATGGCAGGGTGAGCCGATAAAGAGAGGACAAGTGGTTGACGCAGCAAGAGTACAACCTTTAAGCTTGGCCGTTGGAGATAGAGGCAGTGGAAAACAAAGAAAAAAGAACTTGTGGTGTAGACGCACCTTCGCCAACAAAGTTGTGTGGTGTAAGCGGTCACAAAGACTTCCCGTGGAATGCCAAAAAAAGAAGACACGACAAACAGACACACTAATCGAGTCGGCGTCTCTCTCGGCAGCAGCACATCAGAACAATCAAGTTTAAATTTTACCTTCTTAGATACTGTCAATAATAAAATAATTATCCTTATAATAAACACACACCCATTCAACGGCGACCACCCACACTACGGGATAACTGGTGACCCTTACAAAATCTACACTGCAGATTTATACTCAATACACAAAGTTTTCTGATGTAACAAAATTGCTGGCCAAAGTTACACACACACACTCTACATATACACGCGATCAAAGAATTTCACAACTGTACGAAATTTTTCAATACGAAATTATTCAATATACCGAAAATGAAAACTCATTGAACAACACAGTGATTGAAAACGCCCCTTCAGGGTTCTCTACTCCACCTCAAGCAATCGCCATGGATCCAAGCTCAGTAGTTAATCGTGTGGCAGTGAAAGTTCCACCATTTTGGGCCGAGCGTCCCGAAATTTGGTTTGCTCCAATCGAATCGACCGACCAAACAAAGTTCCACACAGTTGTGGCTTCAATGGAATCGCACCTTATTGCCCAGATCACCGACGCCGTGCTCAATCCACCTACAAACGACATGTATGGAAGTCCTAAACGCTGCATAATTGAGCGATTCTGCGAAAGCGAGCAAAGAAAAATCCAGAAGCTTCTTTCCGACATCGACTTGGGTGATCGCCGCCCAACCCAGCTACTCAATGAACTTCGTGGTTTAGCCAATGACCGTATCAGTGACGATTTTTTAAAATCTCTGTGGATGCAACGCTTGCCGCCACATGCACGCGCCATACTTCAAGCGTCAAACGATGACTTACAAGGCTTAGCAAAACTCGCTGACAAAGTTCTCGAAGTTGGATCACTGGGTCGTATTGACTTGACCTCTGCCACTGCACCGCCTGCTAGTTCCACCCACGAATTAGTTTCTAGACTGGAAAGCTTGGAGAAATCCATCCGCACTTGTTCCCGTTCGCAAAACCGTTCACCAGGAAATAATAGTATCAACTCTTCTCCGTCTACATGCTGGTACCATGCAAAGTTTGGCAGCAAGGCTAAAAAGTGCAAGCCGCCCTGCTCATTCGACAAGGATTCAAAAAACTAACAAGCTCTTCTGCTTCGCCGCCCGCCGAACCAGAAGATAAAAACCATGTGGCTCGTATAACAATATTCGACAAGGACACCCAACACAAGTTTCTTATTGACACAGGTGCAGACGTATCAGTTCTTCCAGCCCTAACAAAAGATAAATCCAGTAAAACAAACACTTTCAGTCTATTCGCAGCAAACGGCACGCCCATCAAAACGTTTGGTGAAAGGCGCCTTAAGCTTTCACTCGGACTTCGTCGTGACTTTGTCTGGACATTTATCCTTGCAGACGTCTCAACACCGATCATCGGATCAGATTTTTTATGCCACTACGATCTGCTGGTGGACTTTAAACGACGTACGTTGCTCGACGCAAAAACATCATTGCAAGTGCTTGGAGCCGCATCAAGGACCTGTGAAGCTACAATTGTTTCGCATGTCCTAAATAATGATGTTGCCAATTTACTCGAGGAGTTCAAGCACCTTGCCATGCACAACCACAACACACAACCATCTCCCTCGAACGTAACGCACGTTATCGAAACCACCGGCCCGGCAGTTTTTGCCCGCCCACGCAGGCTCACTGGAGAAAAGCTCACTGCCGCTAAGAAGGAATTCGCTTATATGGTAGACCGCGGAATTTGTCGTCCCTCCAGCAGCAATTGGGCCAGTCCTTTGCACATGATGCTTAAGGCAAACGGAGAGAGGAGACATTGCGGGAATTTTAGAGCACTCAATGCGAAAACCGTGCCCGATCGCTACCCACTTCCATTTATACATGACGTCACAAACGTTTTGCACAACAAAAGCATATTTTCGGTCATCGACTTGCAACGCGCATACCACCACATCTCAATAGAACCAAAGGACATTCCCAAGACATACCCCGTTCGGATTGTTCGAGTTCTGCTACATGACCTTCGGTTTGTGCAACGCCTAGCTAACTTTTCAAAGATGCATGCATAATGTTTTCCGTGACTTGGACTTCGTATTCGTATATCGATGACATACTCGTTGCCTCGTCAAACACAGAGGAGCATAAGCTACATTTACGAACAGATAAGATAAGATCATAAGATCGACTCAAAACGACTTTTGCCATTAGAAGCACGAGTCGCTGCCATCCGAAATTTCCCGCAACCCGAGATAGCAAGTCAACTAAAGAAATTTCTCGGCATGATCAATTACTACCGTCCATTCATTGCAAACGCTGCGCACAGTCAAATCAAACTGCAATCGCTCAACAAGGGCAACAGGAAAAATGATAAGACCCCAGTGGAGTGGTCGGAGGACACGTTACTTGCATTTCAAGCATGCAAGGATCAACTAGCCAACGCTACCTTGCTCACATTTTTGTCTCCAAACGCAACACTCTCGTTATGCACTGACGTCTCAGACAACGCGGTGGGGGCTGTTGCACACCAACTTGTCGACGGCAAACTTCAGCCATTGGGATTCTTCTCAAAAAAACTGAATCCAGCACAAACAAGGTATGGAACCTATGACCGCGAGCTGCTAGCAATCTATCTGGCAGTTCAACATTTTCAATTTTTACTGGAAGGCAGACAATTTACTGTTTTTACGGATCACAAGCCACTGATCTACGCATTCTCACAAAAATTGGAAAAGACACCACCACGAAGAGGAGGGCATCTGGATTTCATCAGTCAGTTCACTACTGATATACAACATGTGCCTGGCAAAGACAACGAAGTAGCAGATTTACTTTCACGGATCAACACGATTACTGAAATTGATTTTGAAGCTATCGCTACGGCTTAGGAATCCGATGCAGAACTACAGAATTTGTTGAAAGATAAGGAGACTTCGCCACAACTGAAAAAAGTTTCTCTACTGAACACGTCATCGCTTCTCTATTGCAACATCAACGAGAATACAGTACGACCGTTCATTCCAAGCCAATTACGCAAACAGGCTATGCAAAAATTCATAACTTGGCACATCCAGGCCGCAAAGCTACACAAAGGCTGGTCTCGGATCGATTTGTTTGGCCGTCAATGGCAAAGGACATCGGAAATTTTGTTCGCACGTGCACGCAGTCCCAACGGTGCAAAATTCAACGCCACAATAAATCTACGATGGGGAGCTTTGGACCAATTGATCAGCGGTTTGACCACATCAACATAGACATCATTGGTCCATTACCAGTCCCACGAGGAAACCGATACTGCCTTACATGCAGCGATAGATTCTCAAGATGGCCCACTGCAATTCCAATTCCTGATATTTCTGCAGAAACTGTAGCTACTGCGCTCATAAATGGATGGATCTCAACATTTGGTGTCCCTTTGCACATCACTAGTGATCTAGGAAGACAGTTCAAGTCTGCGATCTTTTCAGGCCTCATGCGCATCCTGGGCATTATACACCTGCGCACTACAGCCTACCACCTACAGCCAAATGGGATAGTGGAGCGCTGGCACAGGACTCTCAAAGCCGCCATTAAGTGTCACATGACCAACGATTGGTGCGACGTCCTGCCTTTAGTGCTTCTTGGATTACGTGCCACCTTGAAAGAGGATTTAGGAGCAAGCCCAGCTGAGATGCTCTTTGGTTCACAACTCCGCATTCCAGGGGAATTTGTCACTCCAGGACAGAATCATCCAAGCGAAACCGATTTCATAAAGCAGCTGCAGAATAGAATGCAATCTCTTGGCCAAAGCAGTACATCCAGCCATGGTAAGAAGCAATCCTTCCTACACCCAGAACTCAACTATGCTACGCACGTTTATGGTTGAGTAGACCGCGTACGCTCGCCATTGGAACCTCGTTATGAGGGTCCATTTGAGGTACTAGATAAAACAAACAAATTCTTCAAGATTCGACTGCCTAATCGCGACGTCAACATCTCTATCGACCGCCTAAAAGCAGCTTTCTTGGATAACGCCCACACAACAGCAACCACAGTCAACAATCCTAAAGCTGTGGTTCCAGCTCGACCGGATCAAGCTAAGTCATCGGAGCCGTCTTGCACGACCGCTACTTCGACAAAACCGGGACGAACCGTCCGGTTTCCCTCACGATATCGATAGGCTTCTATCTAGCGGCGGAGCCATGTGGTGTAGACGCACCTTCGACAACAAAGTTGTGTGGTGTAAACGGTCACAAAGACTTCCCGCGGAATGCCAAAAAAAGAAGACACGACAAACAGACACACTAATCGAGTCGGAGTCTCTCTCGGCTGCAGCACATCAGAACAATCAAGTTGAAATTTTACCTTCTAAAATATTGTCAATAATAAAATAATTATCCTTATAATAAACACACACCCATTCAACGGCGACCACCTACACTACGGTATAAACTAAAAAGGGAAATTAAATTAAAGTCAATTAATCTTCAGTTTTAGTGAAAATTTTGCTGTCACAAAATTCTGTTTCATATATCCAGTGGATACCGAGAAAATAAATCAAAAGTGGAAATTGAATTAACAACGAAATTTAATGTAAAAAGTGAGTTGGAAAAATGGTACAAATGAATGGAAAAGTGAGGTTTAGGCCAATTGGTGTGGTTTTCTTTCCAGCGTGGTCCGGTCAATCAATTGATCACCGGCCACCAGTTTTTTCTGACATTCTAAGCCGACGAGACCCTTCCATTTGGCTCGGAGCGAGAATTGGTCCCAGACTCAGGCGTCCCTCGTGCTTTGCGAGAGACCAAATTTCTTGGAGGAATCTGCCATCCATTCAAAGTAGAAACATTACAAAGTGAGTCCCTTCCAATCACTCATTGAAGGTGGTTTTTATGCCCATGTTGGCCGTCGTTACAACCAGCGGCTTAGGCGAAAATTAATGGCCGGCTTTTATTCATGTGTGGTGGCCTCACAAAACAATAGCAGCAATTACAAAATTTTTCGAAATACATACCTTCAGAAGTAAGGGGGAAAGAAAATTCATTTAAGACGAAAGAAAGATACCCTTTTTGGTAGTCAAATTAAACAAAATATTTAATCATTATTTAATTTTATTTAATATTCTTAAAAACTATACACATATATATTTATTATTTATTTATTGCTTGTTTTTATTGTTGCTTATTCGTATTAAATTTGTTGTGATTGTCCAAATGATACTTGTCTGGGGATTCCAATTGCCTACCCTTAATCAAAATGGTGCCTCTAGACCGTCCCAGTGGAGCTCCGTTAGTATAGGAAGGATTTACCCAAAGTGCACCAAGAAGAATTAAACAATTTAAAAATCGAATTTGAATTAATTCAAAGGTTAATTGGGACTCATACGTTGCTTATCAGGGTAAAGGGTAAGTACAAATTATTCGAATATACAATAGAAAAGCTAGATGATCGCTGGCATACATGAGAATTGTTGTAGTTCTTAAGAAATAAATGTGCTAAAGTTTTCTGCTTGAAGAGAGAGGATGTGGTGAAAGCCTGGATCAGGCTAATCCCCTTGATAATGAGTGAAAAGTCACAGGATGGGCGGGAGCGCTGTGGCAAGACCAGCCAAGCCACAAACCCGAACTTGTTCGTCCGTAAGAGTTGTTGTTGTTTTTTTTTGATTGAGATTGTAGCGATTGATGGGATTTATGTCGAGATCGGGATTGTATGGACTGCGGGCAAGGGAAAGAACCCCCAGAGATGCGCTGAGCCAGCCGGGTTGCCCATTCAAATAAAAAGCAGTACCATAGGTAGGTAGGTAGTTCCGGCTGACCCCAGATGGGGTCATACATAGACCTTAGGGTCCTTAATGAGGCCGGGTGATTATTTGGGTACGTTTGACTTTGAAGTCCAGGAGGATTCTTGTCGTTTTGGCAAATGCCAATAACTGTTTTGGGGGTCTCTTGGCCGCTTCCTCCAAAGAAGAGAACCGTGGGGTGTGCAGAATTTGTAATCTTGTCGTGGCAATTGCTGGGCAGCTGCAAATTAGGTGTTCTAGAGTTTCTGCGACTCCAGGTTCCATACATTTCCTGCAGGTGTCCTCTGTTGTTATGCCTAGCTTTATCGCATGAGTGGCTGCTAGGCAGTGTCCCGTTAGTATGCCAATGAGCAGTCTACAGTCTCTTCTTTGGAGCTGAAGCAGATAGTGCGTAAGTTTTTTGTCTCTTGTCTTGCACATAATTTTAGAGATTCTGCATCCGCTGGTGTTTTCCCACCTTACCTCCGCTTCTTTCTCTGCTATCTCTTCCATCTTGCTATGAATTGTCTGTATGGAAATAGGTATGTTTAGTGTATCTTCTTGGCCGAGTACGACTCCGGCTTTTGCAAGACTGTCTGCCATCTCGTTTCCGTCGATGCCCCGGTGGCTGGGAATCCAGTAGATTTGCACCTTTCTGGAGATGCTGAGGGAATCTAGCGCTTCCCTGCTCGCCAGGACATTTCTGGAGTTGATGGAGTGTCCTTGCATTGCCTTGGTTGCCGCTTGGCTGTCCACGTAGATATTTATTTGGTTGTATGGAGCGTGAATTTCCGCCAACTCCGCTGCTTTCCTTATTGCGAAGACTTCCGCCTGGAATATGGTGCAGTGGTTTGGCAGTTTGTATGAGAGCTTTATTTCTGGCTCTGCACAGTATACGGCGGCTCCGACTCCTAGGTCCATCTTTGAGCCGTCTGTAAAGAGGTGCGTTGCTTCTTGGGCCAGTCCTGTACGCCAGTCTTCTGGTCCTAATAGTGCAGATGTGCATATTGGGTTGATCTTTGGGATAATGTAGTCCGTGCTACTATTGATCTCTCTACCAACTATGCTGTGTCCATAGCTTTGTAGCGCCATGGTGCCTGTCGCACATAGACGTTGGGCGGTCTTTTGTGCCAGAAGGCGTGCTTGGATGTCCAGAGGGTTGACACCTAAGATGTGTTCTAATGCTTTGGTTGGAGTGGACCTCAGCGCCCCCGTAATACAGACCAGTGCCTGTCGCTGGGTCTTCTACATCAGCTTTAGGTATGTGGTTTCTCCGTGGCCTGCCACCATACCAGTACGCCGTGTAGCAGTATCGGTCGTATTACTGAAATGAAAAGCCAGTGCATCAGACTTGGTGATAGGCCCCAAGTGCTACTCAGCATCTTCTGGGATGCATATAGTGCGTTGGTCGCCTTCTTCACTCTTTCTTCCACATTCGCCTTCCATGACAGTTTACTATCGATTACTGCTCCAAGGTATTTGACGTTATTCTTTGGTGTTAGTGTTATTCCATTTATCTTTGGTGGAATCCATGGCGGTACCTTGTATCTCTTGGTAAAGAGAATGAGGTCCGTCTTCTCCGCATTAATACTAAGTCCGGCTTCTGTGGCCCATTTTAGTATCTCTTTGAGTGTAGAGTCCATGATAGAGCTGAGAGTCGATGGACATTTTCCGATGATAAGTATGCATATGTCGTCGGCATATGCAGTTATCTTGGGTGCTTTCCTGCGAAATTTTGTTAGCAGTTCGTTAACCACAAGGTTCCATAGAAGGGGTGACAGTACTCCGCCTTGAGGCGTGCCGCCGTGTGCCTCCTTCGTCATGGTTGTGGTACCCCACTCGGCTTGTACTCTTCTGCAGCTCAGCAGGTTGTATATCCACGAGTTCAAAGCCTTATGAATTGATACAGCTCTTAGGCTGCGCATTATCGCCTCCGTGGAGACGTTGTTGAATGCACCAGATATGTCAAGGAATGCTCCTAAGGTATACTCTTTATGGTACATTGCTTTCTCGATGGTGGCTACTAGGGAGTGTAGCGCTGTTTCCATCGATTTCCCTTTCGTGTATGCGTGTTGGTTGTTCTCCAAGGTCAGGTTCATGCCTTCTCTTATGTGGAGATCAAGTAATTTTTCCATTGTTTTAAGCAGGAATGAAGTGAGGCTAATGGGCCTGTAGTCTTTTGGCTGCACGTGACTGCATTTCCCCGCTTTGGGTAGGAACACAACACGTGCTGTCCTCCAGGCCACAGGTACATAGCCCCACCCCAGGCAGGCTTCAAAAATGGACTGTAGCCATGGTACGACTAAACCTTTAGTCGTTTTTAGCATGGCGGGAATTATGCCATCCAGACCGGTGGACTTGTAGCTCGCGAACGAGTCGATCGCCCATCGGATTTTTCCTGGAGTGACTAAGTTGGTTGGGATGTTAGTTTGTTGAGTGTTTAAGTCCTGAAGCGTATCTGGCTCGGTGACTATAGTGCAGCCCGGGAAGTGCGCATCGAGAAGAGCGCATGTAGCTTCCTTGCTGCTTTCTGTCCAGTGACCTTCGTCTGTTTTTAGTTGACTCTGCATAGGTGGCTGCTTTGAAAGCAGCTTCCTGAGTCTGGCTGCTTCCGAGACCTTCTCTATGCTGGAGCAGAAGGTTCTCCATGAGTATTGCTTTGCCTTCCGTACTTCTTTTTTGAATAAGCGAAGTCTTATCTTGTACTCCTCCCAGATGATCACTTCATCCGCTTGTTTGGCGAGTTTGAAGCATTCCTGGACGTCCTTCCACTGCTCTTTCAGTTCTGGGGTCCACCAGGGGGGTCTGGTTCTCCTTTTTGTAACTGTGAGCCTACACGAGGTTTTGTATGCTTCGATGAGATTGAGAGTGAGCGTCTTCACGGACTTCTCAATATCTTCCACCGAGCAGATGGGCGTTGACGTCGGCAGTTTTGATTCCAATGTCTTAAGGTACTTCACCCAGTCGGTATTCCGGGGGTTCCTATAGACGTTTCTAGTTTGACAATAGTCAAATTGTATCTTGAACTGGATGTACTTGTGGTCGGAGAAGGAGGGTTTATCAAGAACTCTCCATTCTGAGCAGCATAAATCGATGACAAATAACCGATGGATCTAGTTCGATTGTGATGGATGAGTCTCAATCACAAAAATTTTATGATGGACTAGTCTGATTTGTTATCGATAGTACTTAACTGTCAATAATAACTAAAGAAAATAAAACAAAGAGATAAGCAAAATGAGCGAGCAAATGAGTTTGATTATATTAACTGAATTGGCGGACGTTGTGGTTTCGGATGCAAATCACGGAAATAAATGCAGGACTTTGGAATCTGTCCTGGCAATGGCAGAGGAGGAAAGTTTGGAGAATATTCAAACACAAGATGTCGCGAACACGGACCCAATGGTACTTTGAAACTACAATTAAAAATTATAGATCGGACCAATTTAAGGAACATTTCAGAATGTCCCGTGCTACTTTTAAGGTAATCTTAAGTAACTCTTCTTCACGTGGTCTCATAAAAAGAGGTGTCCCTCAATGAGCCAATTTCGCATGTTGCTTTGGAAATGAAACTCATGTTTACGATATGGTTGCTGGCAAATCCAGAGTCGTTCTTGTCTGTGGGTGACCGCTTTAATATTCCGAAAAGTTCTGGACACCAAACATTTGAGTATATTGTATACATTCTGGCCGGTCTAGCATCGACCTACATCAAATGACCAACCATCGCACAGCTAATCTCAATTGCTGCAATATTTCAGCAGAAGTCTAGGGGTATACCAGGTATTATTGGTGCCATTGATGGCTGTCATATACCTATAAAGCAGCCATTCGGAAATGCTTACGATTTCTAAAACAGAAAACAAGTGCACTCTATCATTTTGCAGGGTGTATGCGACAGCACTGGCCGTTTTATTGATGTGTTTGTAGGCCAACCTGGCAGGATGCATGATGCTCGGGTGTTTAAGACAAGTCTTTTTATTTTCAAAACTTTTAAACGAATTGAATCCATTTATTAATAAGGAAAGGCTTTTCATTGGCGACTCAGCATACCCATTGAGCATCTATTTGTTAACGCCATATAGAGATAACGGCCATCTGAGTGCATCACAAGTTAGATTCAATACTAGCTTTTCCGCAATAAGAGCGGTTATTAAACGTGCATTTGGTCAATTGAAAGGGGAAATTTCGAAAATTAAAATATTTAGACGTGAAGTCTCCCCGTTTTGGCACCTACATTATAATGGCATGTTGCATGCTGTACGACTTTATTTTGAACGCGAGTTATGATTTTAATGAAATTCAGCTTTTGGAAGATGAGCAAGAAGTATCTTTGGATTACCTAAATACTTCCGAAAGCACTGCCATTGAAGCATCAATAAAAGCGAGATTCCTTAAAAAATATGCTACAAACCTACTATAATAAAAGATATCTAAGCCTGCACTAGATGTAGAAATTTTTTTTATAAAACTCAAAAATAATCAAAATATAAAAAATGCCAATAATTTTAATTTTCTTGTTTTATTTTAAATATAAAAAAGTATTTCGTTCTCTAAGAGAGAACGTAACAGAGCATTGCGCTCCTTCTGGATTTCATTGCTTTCGGCAAGCAACCTGTTGCCTTCCTCCAGAACATTTCTCATTTGCCGGAGTTCCACCGTAAGGGCAGAATCGGCTTCAATTGCTTTTTGTTTTTGGTAGTACTGCTGCCTCTTTCCACCAGCCTTCCGTTTGCGCCTTCCTGTACAGCTGCTGCCTTCCATAATATTTTCTTTCGCTTCCATTGTTGGAATGGAGCTATTGGAAGGGCCATCGGTCAGCTCCTCTCTTACCATCAAAGAGCTTCAGGAAGGCCCATCTATACCCGGCTCAAGCATAGCCGCCTGAAAATCCTCGTATGTTAACATTTGCAACTCGTTCTCTTCATCCGTCCATAGTGGCGAATGTGCTGGCACCGGACCCGGCTAAGTCCTTGCCAAAAATATTCTGCATATCGGAAAAGAATTCCCAATTAGTAGTGCCTTCTCCAGTACTTCGGTTTTTCTTCTTTATGTTTTCAAATGTTTGCTTAAGATTCCTCATCTTCTTGTCTAGTCTTTGCTCGTTGATTTCTTTAAGCCCATGCCTTTCAAGCTCCGCTAAAATTTCCCGCCAAATGACTTTATTTTTTTTTCGAATCGCGAAAATCTACCATCCATTCGGCGTAAAGAGCCAAGAAGAGTTTAGTTGTGGCAGATGACGACTTGCCTCCTTCCACTGCAAAATATATTTAAAACTATTTATTATTTCGTAAAGTTTACTTACTTGTGCTCTCCATTCGAAATCAAAACCAGACAAAATCGAAGCTGTTATTTTAATTAAAACAACACTTTTCACGCATAATATGTTTTTCAAAAAAACTCCATCAAAAGCGCTCAGCAGAAGTCAATCAAATTTTTTTTGATTGATCATGTTTGATGTATGATGTGTGCTGCTGAACAATGCCATTTATTTTTTTGATCTGGGTGAATAAAGTGAATAAAGCGAGAGCGAAAGTTAAAGTCGGCTGTGCTCGACTTTGGAATAACCGTTACTCAGTGGGGAAAAGTTATGAGTAACCTCAATAACAGAACATAATAGTGATATCTTTTTTGTTAACCGAATCGGCAAAAGATAAGCGAAGAATAAATGTAATTTATTAGTAAGTTTAACTATAAAAACGCCGCTCGAACTGGCTTCCGATTAAACATAATCGCTACTCAGGGAACACCACGAGGAGGCCATTGCGAAAACAATGGGGTCACAACATACATATAATGGAATATGGGGACCTACGAGTCGACTTGAGCTGAATGGTAAATATAGCTTTATGTTCCCCAAAAATATATTTCGCCAAAACAACACAAATCGAATTATTAAAAAAATTTGTTGTTTTTAATTTTTTGAAAAATCTAAATTTTCACTTCTACACTAACGCATTCGCCCCTCCCTACCATGATACTACAAGAGAGGTAAGGTGGCAGCAGTGTGATTTCTCTGCAAAGTTCCTTCACGTTCAGGGCTGCGCGTACTTTTGAAGCGTAAGCTTTTGGGCAAAATACGCATCACACTGACACCGCCCCACATGTATTGTTGCATCATGCTCCCATCCATCCATCTGATGAGCGCTCAAGCTATATGCTCTCTGAATAGAGAGCAGCTTCAGAGTTACATAATGCTTTCACTTCGTTCTCGCTCTTGTTGCTATGGCAACACCTGCGTGGGAGCCATTTTTCCCCCCCCGCCCCTATACCCATTATTTTAAATAAAATGTGCGCGAGTTACCAGTCGTAACAATCGTGGTTCAAGGCTCCCTGTTTGATGAGAGTGAGTGGGTGTTGTATCCAGCATCCCCCAGTATGGTTTGCCGCAAATAAAAATTAAGTCTGCTCGGGTGGAGTTTGAAAATCAGAGTGTGTTGTCTTTATTCATAATTCTTAAGTGCTAGTTGTGGAATTCGGGAATGGAATGGTGGAATGAATCGATGGTACGTTGGGAGTTGGCTTTTTGGCATGTCAGCTTGTGGTCAGCGTTTTGTTTATGCTGAAGTAGTTTCCGCTGTTTATTTGAGTCAGCGTTTATGTTACAAAGTACGGGCCATTGATCTGTTGCATCCGTGCTGGTTTTGTCGGTGGCGTCGTAAAGTGGTGAAGGGGGTCGTTAGGGTATATGATAACTCGCGCACTGAATTCTCGCTCGCACATCAGAGAATATCATTGTCTTACAAACTATCTTTCTCTCTTCCACAAGCTTCTACCCGCATCTCGTTCAACAGTATGCCCTCTGCATAGACGGCAGCAGTGTTACATAGTGCTCGCACTCGGTGCGAAGGCACCAGCCTGGTTTTTTTGCGTGCCTATTTTTGCCCACGCTCCGCTCAACAAGTAACTTTGAGCAGTATGCGCAATGTATTTTCGCTTGCAGACTTGCGAAATCATCATCGTCCATAAACTGCCTCTCTTTTACACACGTACTTCCACTTCCTATCATCAATCACATAACAGCTGAAGTGTTATGACATTTGTTGCTATGGCAACACCAGTCGGGGGTTTTTTTTTGCTCGCCCTTTTTTATGATTTTCTTACTATTTTTGAGCGCAAATCAGTGCCATGATGCAACAAGAGAAGTGAGGTGGCATTAGTGTGAGTTCTCTGCAAAGTACCTTCACGTCCAGTGCTGCGTGTACTTTTGAAGCGTCAGCTTTTGGCAAAAGAACGCAACACACTTATAACGCCCCACCTTGTTTCGATGCATCATGATCAGTACAAATCATGAGTGCCCATCCTCACTCACTCTCCCTCTCTAACATTTGTCGTGATTCTAGAATGGCCTTCGTTTGTAGAAGATATTCAAGAGATTTTATTGTTAGGGGGGAGGGGGCGTGGCAAAAATTTGAAACCAACTTGATCTGCGTGCAGATAATAGAAGCCCTATTTTAAAAATGGGATGCTCTAGGTCTTCTAGTCTATGAGATCTAGGTGATGGACGGACATGGCTATATCGACTCGACTATTGACGTATAGAGAACAAGGCCGAGGTGCTAAAAGTCTCTTCAATTAAAGCTTGAACGAACTGTCAACCATATGAATCAAATTGAAAAAAAAAAACCTGAATCAATCCCAAATTCTCTAGTAGCCTTGCCAATAAACAAGGCAAATAAAACAAAAAAGTAAGTAGGCCATAGGTTGCGATAGCAAAAGAAAAAGTTGTGCATCAAGAAAATTAGTGTTCAGCGATAAAAATCGTACAAGAATATCCTTGTCCGAGCTTTGAATCAGAAAAATAGTTAATTTAAGCAAATATAACCCTTGCTTCAGTCTATTGTAGGGGTGTCAATATTATTATCGATTATTTCAACAACCGAAATTTTCAATATCGATATTTGATATATCGGGAAAAATCGATAATCGGCTTCGATATAATCGTTGTTTTCTAAAGCTTACACAAACCCGGGATAGATATTAAAGAACGTCTACGTCTATAAGTCCTCTAATGACCAGTGAAAGTGGTCATAGCATTACTTAAAGATATGATTAAATTATTATCCTCCTTAAGAAGCATCTCCGACCCTATAAAGTATATATATTCTTGATCAGCATCAACAGCCGAGTCATATCCGTCTGTCTGTCCGGATGAACTCACAGATCTCAGAGATGGTAAGAGATAGAAGTTTGACATATATGGGACATATGCTTCTTATGTCTGCAGGCAGATCAAGTTTAATTTAAATTTTGGCCACGCCCCCTTCCGCAGTAGCAGCGCTGCTTTCTGCTGCTACTGCAGTTTCAAAATTTAAGCTGAGCGTTTAATTTTGTTGGTACAGAGTATATTACAGTCAGGCTTAACCAACTCGCATTCTAGTTTTTCTTAAATTAGGCTATGTTTTCAAAGTAACTTAGTAGAGAAGTTTTTTTTCGATAATCCTTTTCATTAGGTCTCGTTGTTCTGACCAGGCACGGAAACAGTTATAGCTTATATTATAAAATTACACACTTAATGGTTATTTGAAGAGTTTTATTTATTTACTCCTAAGAATACAGTTATTTAGGACTTTTATTTTTTTCTCAGTAAATAATAATTATTAGAGTTTTATTCTTTGACCCGAAGAATACTAGTTATTCAAGAGTTTTATATACTACTCGCCAAATAACTGATTTTAAAAGAGTTTTATAATAAATGTCATTAAATAACAGTTTTTGAAAGACTTATATTAAAAAACCAGTTGAGTAATAATTAATACCAACACTTTTATTATAAATATTTAAAAAAAAAAATTACCGAAAGACCGAAAACTCAGTCAGAGATTTTAATTTTAGAATTACAAAATAAAAGTATTTTTGTTTTTGCTCCAGCATGTTGCGCGCTGCGTGAATGATCTATAAGATACGTAAGGACAAGCCAATATATGCATTTTATTTCAATTATACGATGTACCAGAGATCTGCAGCAAGCAGCATGCACAAAAGCACTCGTGAATTGGATCATCATATAAAATCAAAGATCTGCTGCGAGCTTACACCAGCAAAACTCGTACCCGAGTAGCGCAATCGTCTCCAGCGCGTAACAAACACTTACTTGTGAGAGGAAAAGAGATACCATAGTCCCTAGAGTACAAAACTGAGAAACGGTAATACAAATGAATAGCATGGGGAATTTAAATTCAATTCCCAGGAACTGAGCGACGGCGGGCTTATAGCTCGGATATGCAAAGTATAATAGTCAATAGTGCAAAGAACATGTCCAGATTTTGGCTTAATTTTATTTATAACCCTTTACTCGAGGAGTAAAAAGGGATTACCAAAGTCGTGCAAATGTATGTAACAGGCAGAAGGAAACATCTCCGACCCCATAAAGTATATATATTCTTGATCAGCATCAATAGTCGAGTCGATATAGCCATGTCCGTCTGTCTGTATTTACACCTAGATCTCAGAGACTAGAAGAGCTAGAACCACCAAATTTTAAATGTAGACTAGTATTGTCTGCACGGAGATCAAGTTTATTTCAAATTTTGGACACGCACCCTCCCGCCCCGCAATAAAAAAAGTTGAATATCTCCTATATTTTTAAAGATATTGAGATTTTGCAGTGCATACACTAGGCTAATATCTACAATCTCACAAATTTTCATAAAGATAATAAATGGTAGAGTTAAAAAAATGTTGCATACTTATCTGATCCGCACGAGGTTATTAAACACTAAGTAGCGGGTATTTCGAAGTCGGGCAGAGCCGACTTTAACTAACGATTTTTTTTATTTTTTTTTTATGCTTGGTTGGTGTTTATTGGATCTTCTCTTAAAGAGACTAACAATAATTTTTTAAATCTTAATCTAGAAACTATTCTAAAAACTATCCCCTATTGGAGGTAGTTTGTGTTCTACGGCCCTTCAAGTCAGTCGCTGGGTTGGTAGGTCGTTTCTTCGGAGGCGAGAATGCGTTGCCAGCATGGTGAGAGATTTTGCAATTGGGTTTGGGTGGGCAAGAAGCTTCTCTGAATATTTGCGATTGAGTTCCTCTATTTCAGTTTCAACCAGTGGGATGCTGAGGTCGTTGTGGATACAGTCATTGCGAATGTACCATGGCGCTCCAGTGATGGTTCTGAGGATTCTCGACTGTGATCTTTGGAGGATGTCCACGCTGCACGCACAAGCATTTCCCCATAGCTGCGAGCCATAGGTCCAGACAGGCTTTATGATGCTCTTGTACAGTAAGACTTTATATTCCAGCTTTGGAGGGGAGCGGGAGTTAATTAGCCAGTGAATGCTGTTGGCCTTAAGCTTTATCTGAAGTTTTTTCGAGTCTATGTGTTTGCGCCATGTGAGCCTTCTATCAAGGTGTACACCTAGGTATACAACATCGTTTGATTGCAGGATCAAAGTCGCGTTTAGTGATAGCTGGGGACAGGTGCTTCTGTTAAGTGTGAACGTCACGTGCTAACACTTTTGCTCGTTGATTTTAATACGCCAGTTGGCCAGCCACTCTTCCACGTCG
Source organism: Lordiphosa fenestrarum (assembly GCA_035044985.1). NCBI lineage: Eukaryota > Metazoa > Arthropoda > Insecta > Diptera > Drosophilidae > Lordiphosa > Lordiphosa fenestrarum. The sequence goes on along the minus strand of JAWNNO010000905.1, from coordinate 5,883 downwards.
GTAAGATGACTTGCCAAAAGTCTTGTTGCTTTAATTGGACATCGTGATCTGCTTAATATTGCCGTATCATCCGCAAAAGTACTTATTGTAAGTCGAGAGTCTGTTGGTATGTCGGCAGTGTATAGTACGTATAGGAAAGGACCAAGAACACTTCCCTGCGGTACTCCGGCTCCTATGGTGAACTCTTCTGTTGTGTACTCAATTTGACGAACTGTAAATACTCTGTTACTGACGTAACTTTCTAGGACTTTGTGTGTATTTGGTGGAAGCATTGACTTTATCTTGAATGTAAGACCGTCCAACCATACGCGGTCAAATTCTTGTGCAACATCTAGGAAAATGGCAGAGCAGTATTCGTGGTTTTCAAACGCAGTCCGAATATCTGAAGTTATGCGGTTGACTTGCTCAATAGTCCCGTGTTGGTCCCCAAATTGGTGTGATGGAATGATATTTTGTGCATGGGAATCAATTTTACGGAGTAAGATCTTCTCAAAAAGTTTTGATAAGCAAGGTAGCAGACTAATGGGTCTATATGATGACGCTTGGGTTTGATCCTTTCCTGGTTTATGGATCATTATGATTGTGGACTTCTTCCATTGGGCTGGGAAGTATCCACAACGCAGTACTGCATTGAAAAGTCTTGAGATATATGTTATGGCAGGACTTGGAAGTTCCATAATCATTTTAGGCGTAATAAGATCATGTCCAGGCGCTTTTCTGGGTTGTAGATCTCCGATAGCATTTTTTATTTCAAGTGAATGAACTTTGATTGGGTCAGTTTGTGCGGCGATGGGAACCAATGGAAGTGCATACACTCATAAAACATTCGCCATGAAAACTAGAAATTCTCCTATGAAATCCGTCCTAAGGCGATTCACCCTAAAATTTAGAAAAATATTTTCTCATTTATAGAAAACTTTCTAAGTTTCAGAAAACTTTGAATATGTTTCGAGTTATAGTCACCCGCAGCGAAGAAGCGTTGACCAAGTGTATTAAAGAAATCTAGGAACTGTTTTTCTGATATTGTAAATCGTGGGGGGACAGTAAACCGCAGACAGAGTGATATTGCCTCGTTTAGATTCTACGCATATGGATGTGGCTTGTAGGTAGGTTTCCGAATATCCCGTTAGTGGATAATGTTTGATGCGGCTTCTGACTAGGATACCAGTTCCGCCATGGGCTTTACCACCTGGGTGATTTGTGCCGTAAAATGCATATCCCGATAATTGGAAATTATATCGGTCCGTCAAATGAGTTTCAGCAAGAAGCATTATGTCGATTTGATTGTCTTGGAGAAATTTGGATAACTCCACTTTGTGGCGAGAAATGCCATTTGCATTCCAAAGTGATACTCTTAGGAGAGCCATTATTTGGGTTGTTGCGAAGCGAGCAGTTGAATGAGAAGGCCTTGCATTCTCATCTGTTCTTGCATTGCGTTTTGCATATACACCATAAAATCTTTCAGGGTTTGTTGTAACGATAGAAACATGGCTTCTCAGCTAAGTCGGCTCAGTTCGAGTTTCGTGTGAAATCGTTCCTTGTTTCAAGACGCTTGCGAAGGAAACGCCTTGGGTAGTAGTCGATGGGGCAAAAGACGATCTCGTAGCTTTTGTGAAGAAGACTCCAGGGGTCGATTGCGAAGGTGTATACGTATTAAGGTTTCCATTGGAACGAGCAAATTCCGCGCGCGTATTAATCTTGCTCTTCAGATCTTTGTATACTTGGCAACCTCTGTAGTTTGCGGTGTGGTTACCTCCACAGTTACTGCATTTTTTGACTGATGGATACTAATTGTTTGCGGGGCATGTGGCAGTATTGTGCAGCTCTCCGCATGCCACACAAACAGATCACAGAGCGCAGTAGGATTTGGTGTGACCAAATTCTTGGCAATTGGTACATTGCGGTGGATTTGTGCGCTTGTGCGGTTCCTCTACAGTTACTCTGCGGTGCAATAAGTAAGGTAGTTTGTAAATTGGGTGCACTTTATCTTTGTTAGGAGCTACGTCTTCCGGGCTCAGCTCAACTTTGAAAAGCGGCTGGGGTTTTTTGTCTCTGTTTATTAAGTTTATTACGGACTTGACCTTAAATCCCTTTTCTTCCAATGCATAAGCAACTTCCGTTGCAGGTACACTTGATTCATTACCTTTGATAACAACTTGTAGGCCTTTGCTACTTTTTAGTTGGTAGGTGTAATAGCTTTTATTTTCAGCTCTTAAACATTTTTCGACAGCGCGATAGTCGTAATCGGTGTTAACTTGGAGCTTGGTTTCGCGTATGTTGCCTTTGCTGACGGATGTTACATAGAAGTTGTTATTGCCTATTAGCGAGACAAGCTTTGTTACTAGGGCCGTACAGCTAGTATCCCTAATGTAGATTGGCGGAGGCTTTGGTTTTGCGGCACTTGCAGCTTTTTCTTCAGTCTCAGCGTCAGACTGTTTGGCAAGAATTTGGAACCTATTCCCAGTGAGGGAATCTTTGACCGCAGGTTTATCGCTTGTTTTGTTCAATTTTGGTGTATTACCGCTTCTTTTGTTTTGCGGGCTTAATTTTCGTTTGTTTATTTTTACATACCGATCGATGCCGGTCTGCACATACGAACGGGTGGTGGGTGTTGTGCTCACTTGTGTATGTGTTAGTGGGAGCGCGTGCTGAGTTGACGCTGGTTTCTGCATAGTTGTTGTTGTTGAGTTCGTACAGGTTGATTGCGCTGGAGTAAGCGTTACCGTACTTTTTGTTGCATTTGCCGAAAAGTTCATCATCGAGGGCTGAGGTGGTAGTATGAGAGCTTTCAGTCGCCGTGCTGGTGGGCTCGGGAGAGACAATTGCAAAATAAGCGTTGTTGCGCTGTATAGAAAGCCGGCGATCGTCTTGTTGTTGTTGCATTTGGGCATTGAGTTGGCTCTGACTCATGGTGTTGTTTGTGTTCTTTGCACTTGCATTTGCTGAATTTGTACGCGTAGTCATTCAATTAATTTAATTTAATTAAATATCAACTATTAGATATTATTGGACAACATAAGCACGAGTGCTAATGAATGTCCATTAAAGTCTTTTATTGCGAGTCGAAAGTTTTTGTTTTAACAACTGATTTTAAAGATTTCACAACTAATAAAACCGGAGCTCGACAAAAACACGTCTTCACACTTCAACCGACAGTGCAGTTCTTACGATCTCGCTATTATTTAATTTTAGCAGCTATAATTTGTGCATTGTTTCACTGGCTAAATTATACCGGTGGTCGGTAAGCTAAAAAAACAATTAGGCGTGAGAGAGAGAGACTCTTGTGAGTAATTGACGTGTTTTTTTGTGCTCCGCAACAAATAATTTCTTTTGTCGTTTAGTGTGCCAATTTGGTCGCTAATTTAACTTTAATTATTTTATTAGTATTTCCCACACCGATAGTGCTTTACTTTTCAGTTGTGCACCTTCACATTGCTAATTTAGCAAATTTTAATACTGCGGTGTCCGTGCTGTGTATTTTGCTGGTGTTTTTGTTTTGCTTGCTTAGCAGCTCCCCTTCTTTACACAGAGTTGTGTGTGCGATCGCTTGTGCATATTCTTTTCTTTGTGTGCTTAACTCACACTCAGCTTTGTTGTTGCTCTGCTCTCAAAGCTAAGAACGCTCACTATCGAACTGCGCTCAGTGGGTGTTGTTGTTGTTGTTTTTTTGATTTCTTGTGTTAAGCGCCGAATACACCATACAAATTTTTGCGCAATATTCACACGCATTTAGCGCCTACACCACGAAAAATTTGGTCTTTGCTACTATTAAGACTGCTGCCAATTACAAGAGAATGTGCTGATCAAGCCGCTTAAGATGTTCTTTGGAATTCACATATTACCTTTAATGGGACCTGGTGTTGTTGCCCATTTCGTAACCGACCCAACCTTGTCAACATTCCGTTAATCTTGGATTATGCTGACCTAACTTGCATGACACAACTTACTCTTGGTGCTTCTCAAAAAATTATTTACTGATTAAACTTTATTTTCACAATGTACTTCATATTTAGGTAATCCATTTAACAAAAGGTTAGAACTGTTATTGAGCATAATGCTGATCCTAACTATGAACTGTCTGCTGCAGCAAGAAAGTCTAAATTGAGGCTGAGTGTAAATCAATCTTAGATTAAACCTAACACTAGGTATTTACAAACTTAACGACTAATTCATTTCAATATAATGATTTCAATGGATCCACGTCCACTGCAAGCACTCTAAGGTTAACAAAATTCGCTTTTCAAAAATAGGTTTTCCTTCTGGCAACCTTTAACTCTCATGGAGTTCTTCCAGAAGATTTGGAATTGCTTTTCTAAATTAGGCTTCGGATCTTGCTGATCTGCTGATGAGCACTTCTTAAATTTTGTTTAAGTTAAAACTTACCAATCAAATCCAAGACATGTGTACTTAGCGTTTTCAATGTGGGCATCGTGCATCCATGCGCCGACATATGTATGCTTGGCTGGTCCAGTCAAGACGAATACCAGTAAGAGGAATGAAACCTTCTAGTGCCGAGAGTTCGACATCAATGGACACATATTTCCTGCTTATCTCTCCCTGGGACTCTGCTAAAAGCATGTGGGTACAATTTGGGATGGCTGGGTCGCAGCACTTGGGGCACTGGAGCACTCCCCTGGGAAACAAATGATTAAATCTCTACACCTGGTCACTGATCACTTTGCAAACATACCTGCCGGGGCACTTTAAATACACTGTTTCTATTTGCTCTAGGGTGGCTTTACTTTGTGAACACGTTCTGCGACTTTCAAACAAATGTGGTTATATAATCCGTTTTAGACACGTGGGCAGTTCGCTGGTCTTCTAGACTTTTACTCGCACCGTCTGCTTTGCGTAATCTTTGCTAAATAAAGGCCGAACCACGCGGGAGTTGATTCTAACTTCTGTACTTGTGGAACGAAAGCTTCTCACAAAAAAACAGACGATTGCAAGCTCTTGCTACATTTTACAGCAGTGTGAACGAGACGACTATATAACTACAGAATCTGAGCATGCCCAACGGATCCTAAAGCACAGCACACAATACACGCAAACGCAACTGACTTCAGTGTGACCAAATTAGGGTGGACCATGTCATTGTCAGCTGTTAAGGTGGACCAAGTCAGATTTAGCTAAGTGAGTGAGTCCGCTTTCTCTTTAGTTTTGAGGCCCTCTGATAAATTTATTGCATTATGTCGTGCTGCAAAAAGTCCTGCACATTTAAGAATGCAAGTGAGTCGGAACAACTTCGGTTTGTTACCTGGTGGTTGTGCGACAATAGTTCGGATTTTTTAATGTGCTGGGCTAATTGGACGTGATCTGGACAAAGTTTACTCGCTTAAAAAGGATTGTAGAGCTTTGAATTGGTCATGCCCATTGTGCGCTGGAAAACAATTTAATTTCTCGCGGATGTTCATCGACGTGAAAAATAAATTTGACAAAATGCACAAACTTACTAAGCATCTCGCAAGCGAGTTTCTCGCCAGTTCGGAGATGATAAGTGAATATAAGTTCGAGTCACTAGCCTCGCTTCGGTACCGCAGTACCGCATTCTGGGCGCCAGATACGATTTTGCATGAGTTCGGGCAAAAAAAATCCAATGAAGACAATGCCAGTCAGCTTGCCCTCATTTAGCTCATCCTCACGTGTAGCGTCTACTAGGGTTTCAAAAAACTAGTTCCGTCCGTCTGTCCTCTCATTGCCTATCAAAACGTTAGGGGCCTTTTATCTAAGCTCCATACGTTATTTTTGAATAGTGCATCTTTTGAATTTGACATAGTTGCATTTTCAGAGACTTGGTTAAAATCCTCAATTTCTGATTGTGAAATCTTGTCAAATGATTTTTTTATCTATCGACATGATCGACCGGGTCGCAAAGGTGTATTG
>JAWNNO010000904.1:0-48760 GCA_035044985.1 Lordiphosa fenestrarum | reverse complement strand
AGAATCGTTCGCTAGACACCATCAACTCGCAGAAGTTACTGGTGGTAACTTCCTCGCCTGCAGACTCCCTGAGTGCCAGCCTCTGCTGCTCGAAACGTCCACACTCGAAAAGGACGTGTTGTGCATCCTCTAGAGTGCCTCCCCAACACCAAGTGCACTCGGGGCTGTTTTCGTGCCCGAAGCGGTGGAGATAGCTTCTAAAGCACCCATGTCCGCTCAGCAATTGGGTGAGATAGAAGTATACTTCTCCATGAGGTCTCTCGAACCACGGCTTGATTTTGGGTACAAGCCTGTACGTCCAGCGGCCCTTGGAGGATGAGTCCCATGCGTTCTGCCACTTCCTTAGGCTTTCCTCTCTTGCTGCCGCTCTCTCCTCGGGGTATGCTGACCTTGGCAACCGCTCACGCGAGGCACTGTAGACAGTTGCCGATTCCACTGCCAGGTATCCTAGTGGCACCATTCCCGCTATGACTAATGCAGCTTCGTTCGACACAGTCCATACCCGAATTGCACTCAGGCGGTAGACAGACTCGTGCTTTGGGCCTCGGGTATTGGGCATTATGCGCGATAGTGCTCTGCATGCCTCTGCGGACCTCTTTTCCACGAACTCCAAGTGCTCGCGAAAGCAAAGCCTGGTGTCAATAATGACACCGAGGTAACGAATGGCGCGCTTCGACTCCACTTCTGTCCTGCCCACGTAGATGGTAGCCGTTTCTACTCTCTTGCGGCTGCTGACTAGTACCGCCTCAGTTTTTTGCGCTGCCAGTTCCAGTCCCACTGATGATAACCAACGGTAGACCATGGCTATACCTGCGCTGCATGCAGACTCTGCCATCTGAAGCTCTTTGGCCACAACAACCAGTGCCACATCATCCGCGTAACCAATGATGTGGGTGCCAGCTGGGAAGGGAAGTCGCAGAATGCCGTCGTACATGATGTTCCATAGAAGAGGCCCTAGAACTGAGCCCTGAGGTACTCCCGCTGAAACATTATGTCTTTCTATGCCATCCTCTGTCTCGTATAGCAACTGCCTGCCCGAGAAGTAGCTGCGGATCATGGCATACAGGTATGCCGGGATACTGGACGACGCTAGTGCGTTTAAGATGCTCATCCAGTCCGCTGTGTTGAACGCGTTCTTTACGTCTAGGGCCACAATAAGGCAATACTCCTTTTTGCCCCCTCGCCACCGCGTTCCAGATATGGCTTCCTTTGCAATTTCCACCACTTTGCCGATGGCGTCAATGGTTGATTTTGCCTTCCTGAACCCGTACTGGCTTGGTGAAAGGCCGCCTGCCACCTCTACCGCTGCGTTAAGCCTATTGCACAGCAACTTCTCCAGAACTTTGCCAACTGTATCCAGCAGGCAGATGGGTCTGTATGAGGAAGCATCCTCTGGGGGCTTGCCAGGCTTCGGGAGTAACACCAGCCTCTGCAGTTTCCATCTTTCGGGGAATGTCGATTCCCTGAAGCACTTGTTGAACAGCGTGACAAATACCTCTGGACGAAGCGTCAAAGCCATCTTCAGCAAGCTGTTTGGAACAGCGTCTGGTCCGGGTGCCTTGTTAGGCTTGATGCTGTTTGCTGCCACACGCACTTCGTCAGCCGTGACCTCTGCTATGAAGTGGCCTGAAGCTGGACCTCTGCCCAGATCAAGCGCATTGCTTAAGGCGTCAGGCCTGAATGGAAATAGGGTCTCCACTATACTTTTTAGTGCTTCCGGATCCGTAGGCCCCGGTAGTCTACCTGCAAATAGGCGCTTTACTACGGATTTAAAGGCTCTGCCCCATGGGTCATTCTCCGCAGTGTCACAAGGGTCCAAGAAGCACTCCCGTTTGCTCTGCTTAATTAGTGTCTTGAGTTCCCTTCTTCTCTCCCGGTACAGCGTATGGAGTTGCTGAAAAGACTCGCTACCACGCGATCGCTGACTTAGTCTTCTTGCCCGAAGACATAGACGACGAGCATCAGCGATGCTGTCGTTCCACCAATAAGTCGGCATGTGGTGACGCTTGTAGGGCTTGCGCTGAGTCATACTTGCATTGCAAGCCGTCTCCAGGTGATCTGCCAATTGATCCGCCATATTCTGTGCACTTCCAGAAACCCGAATTTTTGTCAGCTCCGTGACCGCATTTTTTCTGCAGAGGGACCTCGCACAGAAGGCTTTGTGCAGAGGCGCCCTAGTTGGTCCGGTGTTCCTGTCGCCGACTGTGCAGATGATGGCCTCATGGTCGCTCGCTGTGTACACCTGGCTAATTTTCCATGTGGCTGATGGGAGGAGCTAGCTGCTGACAAAAGTCAGGTCGATCACTGATCCAATACCGCCTCTACTGAAGGTGTTCTGTGAGCCGACGTTCAGAAGCGACACGTCGAGCACCGCAAACGCTTCTAATAAGGCTCGTCCCCTGGGACTCGTCCTGCAGCTCCCCCATTCCTCGGACCAAGCATTAAAGTCGCCGGCAATAACGACCCTGCTGCGATCTCTAACGTCGCGAACCAAGTCGTCCAAGATGGCTTCAAATTCTGTATGCCCCAGACTAGGAGCAAGATAGCAGCTATACACCCACAGGTCTCCTACTTTTGCTCTGACGAAGCCCTCTGCTGCGAATACCTGTTGTAGATGCAGGGAAGTACTTCCGCATATCCAAATCGCTGCTTTGCCAGAAAGGTCAGGTGCCCACTCGCCAACTGAGTATGGTTTATACGGTTCGCTAAGAATGGCCAGGTCTATGCCGTGCTCGTGCACAGTCTGCGAAAGAAGATCATGCGCGGCCACGCAGTGATTCAGGTTTAACTGAATTAGTTGCATCGTGAGTGTTTTTTAGGGCCCTCGTGCATCATTAGCGGGCATCTGTTAGAGCCAGCTTGATGGTTCAGCGCTGTCATGCCTCTGTCTCGACACAGGAAACATGTTGGGTTCCTGCAAGTGGCAGCTTTGTGACCAGTCGCACCACATCTAAAGCAACAAGCACTCCGGTCTGTGGCACTTTTGCAGTTTTTTGCAATGTGCCCCATCTCCAGACAGCGATAGCACCTTTGTGGTCCGCCTGTGTCTTTCTCTCTGACCCGGCACCTAGTCCATCCCACCTTAAGCATCTCTACCCGTAGAAGCTGATCCTTTAACCTACTGGGAACCCTCACAAGAGCAGTTTTTACAGAGCATGACTCTTTCGCCACCCCAGTTTGGGCAGTGAGCGCGTCCAACACGTCTTCCGATGTGACCAATTCGTCCAAATCTCTTATCTCCAAGAGCGTCTCCGGTATAAGGGCTCGTGCTTCCGCATTTTCTCCGAGAACCTGTTGCACCTCCTCCCTTGGAGCTTCCGTGTTCTCCAGACCTGTTCCGCTTAGCTCCAACAGCAGACAGTCGTTGGCCGTACGTCGTATTTTGTTGACACAAACACCTACACCACACAGCTTGTCGTCCTGGCGGCGAGTGACCATTTTCAGGATCTCGCTATATGTAGCTTCTCCCTTTGGGCAGATTATGAGCGCATCCGGTTTGGTCACCTGTGGCTTGAGCCTTGGTCTAGGCGCCTGCTTGGGCTTCGGCTTAGGTTTCGGATGGGGTCCGACCTTTTGCCACCCATAACCTGACTTCCCAGTCTGCTTAGCGCTTCTTCCTGTCGCCTCACTCTCTTCCACCTTCCTTGCATTCGATTTCGGTGCTCTCTGGCCATCCACAGTACTGCAACTCTCGGAATCGGCAATCTGAGGATGTGGCTGGGTTTGAGCCTCGACTTCCGGCTCTTTTGCTCTGATATGGGTACTGACTGGCGACGTTTGCGAAGCTTTTTCAGTACATATACCATTGCTGTTCTCTGCTGTGGGTGACGTTTGCACAGCGGTCTCCACTTGCGCGCATCCTTCTGCCTGCAACACTGCCTTGCACTTGTAGCACACCTTCGGCGAAGAAACATCATGCGAATCCTCTTGGAAGTGTGCATAAACTTCCTGCTGGATTCCCTTCATCCGCTTGAGCATTTTCTTCATATCCAGGTTGATGTGGCGGACCGCCGGCCTCTTGTCCTCGACCATGAATAATATCTCGCTCAGAATGCTATCTAGCTCATTTAGAAGCTGACTAGGGTTTGGCCTTGGCTTCTTCGGGGGAGTTTTTCTCTGAGGACTTGTAGGGCTCTCAAATTCGCTACCTCGTTTGGGGGTTTCCGTCTCTGCACCGACTGCCCTGAAATTAAACACGCTCTCAGAGACTTTCGGAGGCGCCGATAAGAGCGCATGCTCATCCGTGGGAGGCGTTCTGGGCATCTTCTTAGATTTGGCAAACGCTACAAGGTGCGCCTTATCGCCACTTGCTCCTACCAGTGGAATAGCATCCGCTAAGGCCGCCCCATGGGGCTCGGCCATGGGCTCGTGCGTTTGTTTTTTCCGCCTATTTAAAAATTTTTTTCTCTATAAGGAGTCCTGCGGTGGCCAAAAGTTTCCCTCTGACTTTTTACCGATGGGAGCTATACCGCTCCGACCCGGTCGCCAGAGCCCTGTTAATGTGCGCCGCCGCAGCGGAAGGGTTGGCAGTTAGTCAGTTCCGTGACCTTTGCACTTTTCCTCCTTATAAAGTTAAAATTAACTGCAAACTTAAATTCGAATTTGAATTTAAAAAAGTAGGGCCGTTAAATTAAATTTAACCGCCGTCTGCGCGCTAACAGCTCGCTGTTAAGCAGCTGTTAGATCAGTGTTAGTGTAGTGTTAGTATAGCCCGCTAACCAACACTACCAGCAGCTGATTATGATCAACACAATGACAGCAAGCTGGAGCCAAATTTTTGTTGTGCCACACACACCCACAAAAATGGGGCGGGAAACACAGGACAGCCAGCCCCTAACACCCCTCTGTGTGTCGGGACAGCAAGGCTCACCAAATGGATCCAGCAATCTTAGCGAGATCAGCGCTGCGCATTGGGTGCCAATACGCCAGGTATGTGCCCACGATTGTTGGAGTTCCACTTAGTAAACTCTTTACCACCTACACAGGGATAAACACAGGAGAAAAACCGAGGATTTTGTTTTCAACTCAGAAGCGACAGCAAAAACGCGACCGCACTTGGTAACTTCAACTGGCTGTGTGTGAATGAGTGTGTGTGTTGGATTGAGTGTGTGAATGAGTGTGTTCAACTTAAACAATTTGTTGACATGTGTGTATTGTGTGCTAGCATATTGACCAGCTAGCACGGTGGGCCGAGATCTGCTTCTCCTCTGAGACTGGGTTAGGTACACCGGGTATTGACCAACGAGTGTACTAACACAGCCTCAGTGGTAGGTGTGCTCTGACTCCCGCCAACGTGAAAATACGTTGCATTTTCTTAATGTTACAGCGTTTCTTTTATTTATTAATGTTTTCTAATGTATTTGCCACTGGGTGACCCGAAGGGAGAGAGAGAGAGAGAGGGGCAAAATACTTGGAGGGGCAAGGCCACTCCGACATCGCTCACCCGAATCCGCTCCTGTTGCTGGCTTCCAAATTTGCTGCTTGAGGTTGGCTTGGTTGCTGCGCCAAGGGGAGTAGTTGGTGTTGTTGTTGCTGTTGTTCCGCTGTCGTGCGTTGGATTCCATTTCGCTGGGTTTCTTTTAAACTTTCCTCTATTTTAGGACACTTCTCGACTTTGGTTCGCGCTTCTTGACTTTCTTTGATCGCCGTCTTTCACCAACTGACTCCCCTCCGCTTATCAGCGTTGCGGCTGCGCGGTCTGCAGAGCTTTCATGTGTGTGGTGAAAAGTTTTGCCCTTTTCCCCACTTTGACTCTCTCTCTCCCTTATTTCCCCTCGGGAACATAGCTTTTTGCCTTCATTGGCCTTAGAACTAATTCTTCGATGCCTTAATGGTTCGGAACTAGGGTAAGTACAAAAATAAAGTAATTATTCTAGCTTAAAGGGTGAACAAAGGTAAATAATATAGTTTGCAAAGTAGAAAAATGTAAGTCTTAATTTTAACAGGGTAAGAAAAGTAACAAAAGGTAAGTAAAAGGTAAGTATTCATTTTATAAGTAATAAAAGGTAAGTAATGAAGTTTGCAAAGTATAAAAATGTAAGTCTTAATTTTAACAGGGTAAGAAAGGTAACAAAGGTAAGTAAAAGGTAAGTATTCATTTTTTAAGTAATAAAAGATAAGTAATGATGTTTGCAAAGAAGAAAAAGGTAGGTCTTAATTTTAACAGAGTAAGTATTGTAAGTAAGTAAGTATGAAGTTTGCAAAGTGATAAAGAAATGTGAATCCTCACAGGACTTAGGTACTGGCCATGACAAAATTGATTCAATTTTGGCTGGGTCTGTTTTGATTCCTCCTCCACCTATAACATAACCCAAGTACTTCACTTCTGTTACACAGAACTGACTCTTGCTCAAATTTAACGTCAGTTTCGCTTTTCGAAACTGTTCTGCCAATCGTAAAAGTACTGCAAGATGGTCCTCCAGATCAACAAGGAAGCCGAGGATCTGCTCTACCCAAGATTCGGGGTGATGGCATGGGGAATAGGTAGCGTGCACCTACGTCTCAAGAAACGCCACCCCGAGGACACTAATGAGCACACACTGGAGGCTGGAGAGGTGGAGAACGACCTCGGCATCGACATGATGGTCGAAAAAGCCAGCAGCCTCGATATTATGGGGGCAGTACAGTCTGCTGAAGAAGACGAGGATGGCGACACAACTTTGCAGGCTGACCCATCGGGATCGGAGGATCCGGACACCAGTCATGCAGTTGAAGGTCCTCCAGGTCAACTTGCATAAGAACAAGATCGCCTCGGCGGAGCTCCTTCTAACCTTGGAGGAAGGGCCCGCAGATGTGGCTTTAGTTCAGGAACCTTGGATAGCGGCGGGAAACAAGGTCTCAAGACTAAAGTCACAAAACTACATCATTTACCTCCTTCTCCGACCACAAGTACATCCAGTTCAAGATACAATTCGACTATTGTCAAACTAGAAACGTCTATAGGAACCCCGGAATACCGACTGGGTGAAAAACCTTAAGACAGTGGAATCAAAACTGCCGACGTCAATGCCCATCTGCTCTGTGGAAGATATTGAGAAGTCCGTGAAGACGCTCACTGTCAATCTCATCGAAGCATACAAAACCTCGTGTAGGCTTACAGTTACAAAAAGGAGAACCAGACCCCCCTGGTGGACCCCAGAACTGAAAGAGCAGAGGAAGGACGTCCAGGAATGCTTCAAACTCGCCAAACAAGCGGATGAAGTGATCATCTGGGAGGAGTACAAGATAAGACTTCGCTTATTCAAAAAAGAAGTAAGGAAGGCAAAGCAACACTCATGGAGAACCTTCTGCTCCAGCATAGAGAAGGTCTCGGAAGCAGCCAGACTCAGGAAAAATACGATGGGCGATCGACTCGTTTGCGAGCTACAAGTCCCCCGGTCTGGATGGCATAGTTCCCGCCATGCTAAAAACGACTAAAGATTTAGTCGTACCATGACTACAGTCCATTTTTGAAGCCTGCCTGGGGTGGGGCTATGTACCTGTGGCCTGGAGGACAGCACGTGTTGTGTTCCTACCCAAAGCGGGGAAATGCAGTCACGTGCAGCCGAAAGACTACAGGCCCATTAGCCTCACTTCATTCCTGCTTAAAACAATGGAAAAATTACTTGATCTCCACATAAGAGAAGGCATGAACCTGACCTTGGAGAACAACCAACACGCATACACGAAAGGAAAAGCGGTGGAAATAGCGCTACACTCCCCAGTAGCCACCATCGAGAAAGCAATGTACCATAAAGAGTATGCCTTGGGAGCATTCCTTGACATATCTGGTGCATTCAACAACGTCTCCACGGAGGCGATAATGCGCAGCCTAAGAGCTGTATCAATACATAAGGCTTTGAACTCGTGGATATACAACCTGCTGAGCTGCAGAAGAGTACAAGCCAAGTGGGGTACCACAACCATGACGAAGGAGGCACACGGCGGCACGCCTCAAGGTGGAGTACCTTCTATGGAACCTTGTGGTTAACGAACTGCTAACAAAATTTCGCAGGAAAGCACCCAAGATAACTGCATATGCCGACGACATATGCACAATTATCATCGGAAAATGTCCACCGACTCTCAGCTCAATCATGGACTCTACACTCAAAGAGATACTAAAATGGGCCACAGAAGCCGGACTTAGTATTAATGCGGAGAAGACGGACCTCATTCTCTTTACCAAGAGATACAAGGTACCGCCATGGATTCCACCAAAGATAAATGGAATAACACTAACACCAAAGAATAACGTTAAATACCTTGGAGCAGTAATCGATAGTAAACTGCCATGGAAGGCGAATGTGGAAGATAGAGTGAAGAAGGCGACCAACGCACTATATGCATCCCAGACGATGCTGAGTTGCACTTGGGGCCCATCACCAAGTCTGATGCACTGGCTTTTCATTTCAGTAATACGACCGATACTGCTACACGGCGTACTGGTATGGTGGCAAGCCACGGAGAAAACCACATACCTAAAGCTGATGGAGAAGACCCAGCGACAGGCACTGGTCTGTATTACGGGGGCGCTGAGGTCCACTCCAACCAAAGCATTAGAACACATCTTAGGTGTCAACCCTCTGGACATCCAAGCACGCCTTCGGGCACAAAAGACCGCCCAACGTCTATGTGCGACAGGCACCATGGCGCTACAAAGCTATGGACACAGCATAGTTGGTAGAGAGATCAATAGTAGCACGGACTACATTATCCCAAAGATCAACCCAATATGCACATCTGCACTATTGCAACGCACCTCTTTACAGACGTCTCAAAGATGGACCTAGGAGCCGCCGTATACTGTGCAGAGCCAGAAATAAAGCTCTCATACAAACTGCCAAACCACTGCACCATATTCCAGGCGGAAGTCTTCGCAATAAGGAAAGCAGCGGAGTTGGCGGAAATTCAAGCTCCATACAACCAAATAAATATCTACGTGGACAGCCAAGAGGCAATCAAGGCAATGCAAGGACACTCCATCAACTCCAGAAATGTCCTGGCGAGCAGGGAAGCGCTAGATTCCCTCAGCATCTCCAGAAAGGTGCAAATCTACTGGATTCCCAGCCACCGGGGCATCGACGGAAACGAAATGGCAGACAGTCTTGCAAAAGCCGGAGTCGTACTCGGCCAAGAAGAAACACTAAACATACCTATCTCCATACAGACGCTTCATAGCAAGATCGAAGATATAGCAGAGAAAGAAGCGGAGGTAAGGTGGGAAAACACCAGCGGATGCAGAATCTCTAAAATTATGTGCAAGACAAGAGACAAAAAACTTACGCACTATGTGCTACAGCTCCAGAGAAGAGACTGTAGACTGCTCATTGGCATACTAACGGGACACTGCCTAGCCGCCGCTCATGCGATAAAGCTAGGCATAACGACAGAGGATACCTGCAGGAAATGTATGGAACCTGGAGTCGCAGAAACTCTAGAACATCTAATTTGCAGCTGCCCAGCAATTGCCACGACAAGATTACAAATTCTGCACACCCCACGGTTCTCTTCTTTGGAGGAAGCCCCCAAAACAGTTATTGGCATTTGCCAAAACGTCAAGAATCCTCCTGGACTTCTAAGCCAAACGTACCCAAATAATCACCCGGCCTCATTAAGGACCCTAAGGTCTATGTGTGACCCCATCTGGGGTCAGCCGGAACTACCTACCTACCTAAGTAATTAAGTTTGCAAAGAAGAAAAAGGTAGGTCTTAATTTTAACAGATTAAGTATTGTAAGTAAGTAAGTATGAAGTTTGCAAAGTGATAAAGAAATGTGAATCCTCACAGGACTTAAGTACTGGCCATGATAAAATTGATTCAATTTTGGCTGGGACTGTTTCGATTCCTCCTCTACCTATAACATAACCCAAGTACTTCACTTCTGTTACACAGAACAGACTCTTGCTCAAATTTAACGTCAGTTTCGCTTTTCGAAACTGTTCTGCCAATCGTAAAAGTACTGCAAGATGTGATTCAAAATCAGAGGAAACTAAGCAGAGATCATCCAAATATCCAAAACAACAATATTTCAAATCAGGGGGTATCACCTCGTCCATTAAACGACACATCGTTTGAGGAGCGTTGCTTAACCCAAAAGGCATTACAACAGATTGGTAAAGAGGACGCCCTGGGATGGTAAATGCAGTTATAGGCCTCGATTCTTTAGCTAAAGGGACTTGGCAATATGCATCCTTCAGATCTATTTTAGAAATCAGAGTTGCCTTTAATACCATTCTCATTGGGGAACTCCATCGGCTATTTGACTTCTCGATTACACCTAGGCTAAGCATTCTATCAATTTCTTCATACATTAACTTTTCTACACCCGGTGACACAGTGTAGAATCTTTGCTTAATAGGTTTTGAATCTCCAACGTCAATTTCGTGCTCTAGCAGTGATGTGTGTCCTAACCCTTGCTTATCAAAACTCGGAAATAAACTTAGTACCATATTTAACTGATTTCGCTGCTGAGAAGTTAACGGAACATTTTTGGACGTGCTTTTTGACTCTTCAGACTTACACTCCAATGAGGAAATAAATCCTTGGGCTAAGTTAAAAGACTTCTAAAAGTCAACTCCAATTATAACTCGTTTATCGAGAGATGGAATGATGAACAATTTTATCGGTTTTATGAGTCCGTTATATTCGACATCAACACAAATGTATCCAATTACTGGATGAGCACGACCATCCGCGATTTTCACGTAAGAGGAAATGCGTCGAAATTGGGGGTATGTCGACCATTCTATGTTGGCTAAAGTCGAACCCACGCAGCTTATGTTTGCTCCGGTGTCTAGCAATCCTTGTTCGCGAAAATCTAAAAACTGAACTTCTGCATACAGGAAACAAGTAATTCTTTGGTTGAGCGGACTGAGCGGTAAAAATTTCTAATCCGCCTTGTTGATCTTTTTGGCATGCGAAGTGTGCTAATGCTGCTTTTGTCATTGCTGAAAATTCGAGCCCTAATTTGAGCGTAAGACTGTAATCGCTCATGATACGGACGAATTGGATTTAATATAGGGTTGTTAACAGTCTCTTTGGCAGAAGAAGATTCAACCAAGGCCGTTAAAATTGAAAAATCCGGTTGTGACACCTGTTGCTTCTGCTCTTCCAAGCCAACAGTTGTCTGAGATGAAAGATTGGGAATTATTGTTTTGGGGCCACTCGACTCTGATTGCCGAATGGACCCGTCATAGAGTTTTCCGCTCGTCTAGCTTTACAGATGGCGCATGTAGGTTTGTAAGCGTTCTTAGCGCCACACCCATAACAAAAAATGTTGCGTTCTTGTAGGCACATATCCCATCCATGACCTTCTTGATCGCAATTCCAGCAGCGATATACTTTCCTGGGACCTTGAACAGCATCTATGGTACCTTCTGGTTCTTGTGGATTTAGTGTTTCCTCATCTACCGCTGCAGCTATACGTTTTTGGCTGTACGATGCAGCTTGCACCTTTCCTGGCCGCTACACGCTACTATCCTGCATTAAATTTTCTCGCATTTGTATCATTTTTCGTAAATGTGTAATCGAATGCACTGGAACGTACAAAAGTTCCTGTCTTAAATCAAAGAGAAGATTTCGAGTTATCATTTCCAGCAGTGTACCATCCTCTATTGCTTTTGGCATATGAGATGCAATAGCCATGATTGCTTCATAATATGATTCGAATGGCTGCTGCTTTCTAGCTTGGATATCCTCTAAAACATCGAAGTCGTTTTTATAATTTGTGTATTGTTGCTTTAGTGCTTTGCTAAACGCACTCCATACGAATCTAGGTGAATCCTTACGATACCTCCAGTACCATTCCCTAGCCTTTCCTACCAACAATACATGTAAGTTTTTACATAATGCTTCAAAATCATTATCAAGACAATCCTCCGACAGAGTACGAATCACTTGGGCCACTTTATCAGGCTGAATATGACTGGAACGACTTGAGAAGCGTTCGGACAATGGACTAGCTACTTGTGGATTAGTTACTGAAACTAAAGTTCTTTGTTGACTATCCTGAAGAGTAAGCGCATTCAACCTCCTAGTTACAATTCTTTCCATTTGTTCGTAAATACGATCATAGTCGATCTCTACTGGAGTTGCACGATGAGATACATGTGGACCTGAACCTGCTGAATTCAGTCTACCACCACGAATGTTCTCATTATTACCTCTTCAAGGATTATTATTTCTAGGCGGTCTGTTCTTTTTGCGAATAGATCCACTCACGTTTAGCATTTCGAAAGGTAATGACTCTGGGCCTGCAGCTTGTTCTTGGCTGTTGCACCGCTTGCTTGAGATTTGGTCACAGCACGAGTAATACGGGGATTACTACTAGCTTCTGCTGGAGTCTGAGTGGGTGCCTGTGCTCCTTCATATCTTTGCGCTAATACTAAATCTGATACGGTTGCTGGTTTTGTGCACTGCAGACATTGGTTTCCCACAATGGTTTTTCACAAATATTACATTGGGACTCTGCCGACGTGTTGACTTGACTAATATTTCGTAAGTCGTCGTTAGACACAACCATTTTAAATACTAAGTAATGGTCTTTAATTTAATATTATTTAATAGTTTTTATTTTTTTATTTTTTTTTGTATGTTAAACTGTTTCCTTTCCATTAAATTTAAGAGAGTAAAAAAAATGTTTTCCTGTTATAACATTCAAGTTTGTTCTTATGCACAATAATGCTCTTCTATGCAGTTATCTTTTCTATACAATTTGAACTTTATTTCAAACAAGGGGATGTTTTTGATTACATGTCTTGAGAAGACCACATAATCACATAATTCCACCTTACATGATAAGATAATCAAACCGTTCTACAATAGAAGGCAAAACTCAAAGGATCTATGCTACTCAACCTACGTCAAAATAGAAGATACTTCGCGGTTGCTCTCTCGGTCCAGCCAAGATCACAAAAGTCCAGCTCAGAAATTCTACTGACTCTGCAATGCAAGATAAGTAGTATAGACTTGAAAAACAAGAAGACTAGGGTAACTTGAAATTCACTTAGCAAAACAATTAGACGCTGCTTAGGTCTTTGATGTGGACTTGCCTCATACAAAATGGTTCCAGAAAGGGAACCTAACAGTAAATCACAAGGACTTAGTAAATTTCTTGAAATTTGATGTTGTTTCCTGCACCACGTTGGGCGCCAAAATTATTATATATATATATTTATTTATATTTATTATTTATCATACTGTAACGTACCGAACAGTACTCCTAATGAGGTATCCGAGGCCAGTTAAGTTTCGGTTGGATTCTTGTTGTTTTTTGCGGCTAGCAAAACAGCCTATGGGAGGTTCGTTGAGACCTAACGAAAGCCAAACACTCAATTGACATACAAATATAAAAATCAAATAAAGAATCCATTGCCATGTCCACAAGATAAGAGATGGTGAGGACAGAAAAAAACTAAACTCAAGAAAAAAGAAAACCATTAATCGAAACAAGAACTTTTAGAGGAATATTATTGTACAGCTTTGATGTTATGTGCCGTACCGCTTCTGTACCCACCCTTCCATGAGCTTTCAATTGCGAAATCTAGAAAACTCCCAAAATATAGTTACTCTCTCATCTTAACCTTCAAGGAAACATAACTAAAATTTTCACTCCATATTATAATTTATTCCCAGTCATAATAAACTTAAAAATAATAACAATTTAATCTCATAATAATGTCTCTGATATAGGTTTCATAAATTCCTTTGACATAAGTTCAATAAATTAATTTAATATGAGTTCAATACATTTCTCAAACTCGAAACAAAATAGGTTTTTGCCTAACTAATTTTAAATTCAATTCAAATCTCTTCAATAAATAAAATATATGCATTTCAAATAAAGGTACATAAATAGAATATATGTATGCTTAATAAGGGGACATAATAAATTATACGTATTTTATAAGTTAGTTTTGCATTTTACTACAATTAATTACTATTAACTTTCATTTTCACTTCTTTATGTACTTTTATTTTTTCATCACTTGTTTTTGGATTTTGTCCCACTGTGCTTCGATCAGCTGGATGTTCGCCAGTTTATTTGTTCCAAGAAGAACGCACCGTTGTTGGTTGGCTCAAACGAAAAAGCACAGTTGTGTGTTTTATCGCTTTATCTTCTGTGCGTTTTCACTTGAACCACAACACCATACCACTTTTGCACACGATTACACTTTGTTACAGCGGGGGTGACAAAATCAAAAATCAAGAGAGATTCTAATGATTTGTGTGTGCAAATTTAAGAGGTGAACATTTGGTTTTTTTGACTTACCAATCTGCAGCTTACGATGAAGGCCTTCTCGAAGAGCGTGGATGGTTTCGACGTATTTCATAGCTATTTTTGGGGGGAATGTTTTAAATGTTCAAGTTCTTAATTTTTTTTGCACAACCACATTTTAATATTTTTTTCCACTTTTTCTACTTTCTCTTTGCTTCAAAATTTCTCTCTTAAACCTTTCTCTCACTGCACTTTTTACTTCGCTTCAATTTGCTTCTTTTCTTTCTGGCACTTTAATTCGTTTTTATTTAACAATTTGGTTCTTTCAACATTACTTTTGGATTTTGGTAACTTTTTAAAATTTGTTCTGGCCAATTTTACGCTTTTTTGACACACCCTCCTGTTGCACTTGAACCTCACATAGGTATGTATGTATGCATCATGAACCAAAAAAATATAACCAACAAAAAATGAACGACAAATGACTTTTCTTGAGGATTTTCAACGATTTTGAGAGGTTTTTGTGAGACGAATATTTGTTTGAGGGTTGCACACTATTTTAATCACTTTTTAGCGGAGTTTTAGGCCATCCAAAGATGAGTTGTAGACTGATCAGTTCCATGCCATGTGGATGCTGTCTTTTAGAGCATAAGCACAGGTTCGACTGATTAACAGCGAGCTGAGCGCTGCTGTCGTCGTCTATGCTTTACCTCCTTTGCGTCTGAGATTTGGTGCTCTTAATTGTGACATGCAGACCAAAAATTAGCCTCTTAAAACATTTGGAGGAAGCACAAAGGCTTTTGCCACACGCTGCACAAAAGAAAAATAGATTTGGTTCAGGGTTTTAGCTGAGGCTTATGCCATCCTCAAGGTGTGCGAATGCTTACCAATATGTGGACTTTCTCGGGCAAACTTTAATTCGATGCTTGCCTCTAGAGATTTTTGATTAAATCGCTTTTATTTATTCGATAAAAATGCGAATTAGTAATAATTAAGCGGTCGCCTCTCTCTTAAACCAAACTTTGCAGTAACAAATGCAATGATGGCCTCTTACACAGAGAGGCTAGAAAATGTTTGATTTGAACAGCTTTCGGATGAAGTGACTTCTAGGCAGCGTTTTCAGCAAAGAGACCGAATGCGGTTTTGACCCGACTTATATACCCTGATTGGTCTCCGGAAATTGGGAATTGCCATCTTGAAAGAGCTGTCAATAAATTCGCTCTGCAATGTTGTTAAGAAAATCTGATCGCAGCCTTGCTAAAGTACTCTTAATCGAGTACTTTTTCTGTACTATTGGCGCGACTAGTCAAATTTAACATTATTTTCTCTTTGCTCTGAATGAAACTAAATAAAGATTTTAAGATTTTTATTTAATGCTAACTCTCAAAGTAAATTTTTATGTACTCAAAAGGAAAACAAAATTTTGCGAAATACTAAAAAAATTTTCTTGAAACTACGCTCATTACACATACAAAATTTATTTTGTATTCAATTTATATTTGAGAAATTACATACATATATTACACAGGGGAACAGCAATTTTGTGGCATGAACTTTGATGAAAAAGTCTGGTTCAGTTTTGTCCACTAATTACAAAACTGGTCTCGGTTTGGCTCCATCAGCTTTTGTTTTAAAGATATAGCGGAAAATGTGTTTTGCACGTTTTTTTGCTTTAAAAAAATTATGGAGGTCACATGGAGCCAAAATTTCTGGGCTTATTAGTCTTATTTGACAGAGCACATATCAATGCAGCCCAAAAAAATCAAGCGAGCAGCATCAGCAAGCCCGAAGGTGGCCAAATTGGTCTTTGAAGAGAGTCATTCCTTAGATTATAGCAAATTTTTCAAATTTGATTGTCATGTACAAGCCAGAGCGGTGGTCGAATTCTTATTTCAGAAGCTTTAGCATATAGCCCAAAGACCCTTCTATTTTCATGAATTTCGTTGCATTTATATCAGCTTGATGGACAAAGCAACATGCGGTTAGTCCTGAAAAAATAAATTAAAATTTATGGCAGGCCAACTAGATTCATACACGAAATGTTTATAGGATATATTAAAAGACTTCGTGATCTAACATAGACCTTACATTTAAAGTCAATCAAATGTACAATAATAACATTAAGGCACTACTAGATTCCAATAATTTCAGCTAAATGCATTGTCTGCTAAGGTTAGGTTGGGTAGTTCCGGCTGATCCAAGATGGGACCGGATGATTATTTGGGTCCGTTTGACTTAGAAATCCATGAGGATCTTTGACGTTTTGGCGAAAGCCAATAATTGCTTTGGGCGCCTCTTGGACGCTTCTTCCAAAGAAGTGAACGGTATGGTGTGCAGAAGTTTTAATCTTGTCGTGGCAATTTCTGGGCAGCTGCAAATGAGATGTTCTAGGGTTTCTGCAACTCCAGGTTCCATGCATTTCCTGCAAGTGTTCTCTGTAGTAATGCCTAGCTTTATCGCATGAGCGGCTGCTAGGCAGTGTCTCCTACCTTACCTCTGCTTCTTTCTCTGCTTTCTCCTCCATCTTGCTGTTTAGCGTCTGTATGGAGATAGGTATGTTTAGTGTTTCTTCTTGGACTAGTACGTCTTCGGCTTTTGCAAAATATCCGTGTTTTATTTGTCTGTGGGACAGCAGAGCTAAGTCTGAGCACTGGGTCAAAAAAAGTTGGCCTATCAGGCATGCTTTACTTCCGAGAAAACTGAATGTGATAAATGAACCCCTTGTGCCCAGAGATCGCATAATACTGCCACCTTTGCATATCAAGCTAGGGCTTATGAAACAATTTGTCAAAGCTCTGAACAAGGATGGTAATTGTTTTAAATACATCTCTAAAAAGTTGTATAATTTGAGCACAGAGAAACTTAAAGCCGGAATTTTCGATGGTCCACAAATAAGAAGGCGGATAAAGGGTGAAAACTTGTATAGTTATATGACTGATATTGAAAAAAATGCCTGGATTGAATTCGTTTGGATTACACAAAATTTTTTTGGAAACAAAAAGAATGAAAGCTATGCGGATCATATTGAACCGATGTTGTCACACTTCCGGGAGCTTGGTTGTAATATGAGCATCAAGGTACACTTCCTCCACAGCCATTTGGACCGCTTCCCTGAAAATCTTGGTGATCTGAGTGAGGAACAAGGCGAACGGTTTCATCAAGTTATTCGAACTATGGAGGAACGTTACCAGGGTCACTGGGATACTCACATGATGGCGGACTATTGTTGGAGCATTAAAAACAGCCCTTGTAAACCAAGTCAATCAAGAAAATCTTACAAAAGAAAATTTTTTAGTACGTAGTGTTGGTTTCTGAATTATTTTCTTATATATAAATAAATGTTTCTTTAAAATCGCGTTTTTAATTATATCTCTAAGACTGAGCTGAACGGGAGCGAACCCTCTTTTGCTCTTACCATGAACATCGATTTTTTGCCAGCTCTAGTAGTCAATATTATTTATCGATCCGCCAAAGGATTGGTGAAGATCAGATGATTCATAGTCAAAGATCCTCATGGATTTCTAAGTCACACGGACCCAAATAATCATCCGGTCCCATCTTGGATCAGCCGGAACTACCCAACCTAACCTTAGCAGACAATGCATTTAGCTGAAATTATTGGAATCTAGTAGTGCCTTTATGTTATTATTGTACATTTGATTGACTTTAAATGTCAGGTCTTTGTTAGATCACGTAGTCTTTTAATATATCCTATAAACATTTCGTGTATGAATCTAGTTGGCCTGCCATAAATTTTAATTCATTTTTTCGGGATTAACCGCATGTTGCTTTGTCCATCAAGCTGATACAAATGCAACGAAATTCATGAAAATAGAAGGGTACTTGGGCTATATGCTAAAGCTTTTGAAATAAAAATTCGACCACCGCTCTGGCTTGTACATGATCAAATTTGAAAAATTTGCTATAATCTAAGGAATGACTCTCTTCAAAGACCAATTTGGGCACCTTCGGGCTTGCTGATGCTGCTTGCTTGATTTTTTTGGGCTGCATTGAGATGTGCTCTGTCAAATAAAACTAATAAGCCCAGAAATTTTTGCTCCATGTGACCTCCATAATTTTTTTAAAGCAAAAAAACGTTCAAAACACATTTTCCGCTATATCTTTTAAGCAAAATGATGGAGCCAAACCGAGACCAGTTTAGTAATCAGTGGACAAAACTGAACCAGAATTTTTCATCAAATTGGCTGCAACATAGAAAAAGTGTAATTTTGTTCCCCTGTGTTATTATTTGAACAATTTGGATGTGAAACATATACAGGGTGCGCCATATAAAGTGTCGGTATGGCAACACTGAATAACTTTGACATCTACCAACCGATTTCTTTTGTTAGACATGTTTTGGAAACATCAATCTGGTACAATTTGAACCATGGAACGCTTCACACCAAAACAACGTGCCGAAATAGTGACGCTGTTCATGGAAAAAAATCGTTCAATTGTGCTAACTCAACTCAACAAATTTTGATGACCGATGAGGCCCATTTCACGCTTTCTGGTGGTGTTAATAAGCAAAATTGTCGCATATGGGGCACGGAAAATCCACACCGCATCCATGAAATACCTTTACACGACCAAAAAGTGACCTGGACGCCTGGTATCAAAAAGAGGCGATATTGACTGGCCACCCAGATCTCCAGATTTGACCGCCCCAGACTTCTTTTTGTGGGTCTATTTAAAAAGCAAGGTTTACGCCAGCGATCCACAGACCATTGAAGAGCTTAAGGCCAACATTCGTGCCGAAATCGCCACTTTATCGACTGAGACGCTCGAAAAAGTGATGGAAAATGCCGCAAAAAGGGCACATTTTGTTGTGGCCAATAAAGGCGGCCAATTGATTGATGTTGTGTTCAAAAAGTAGTCGAAATAAATTGTACAGGACCAAATTAAAGGAACAAGATCAACATATAGCAATCGGTTGTTTGTTTTTATATTTATTCAGTGTTTCCATACCGACACTTTATATGGCGCACCCTGTATATATACATTCGGTCTAAATTCGTCAGTAAATTTCTCGCGCCCAATTTCGTCGCTTGTCATTGCACCCGTTAAACTTGCAACGGTTCTCTTCTGCTACCTGCTTCAAGCATTGGTTTCGCTTTGTGCTAGCGCACGCTGATCTCAGCCCTTAGCAACGGAGTTTTATTTTGCATTCTCCTCCCCCCCCTTCGGTTCAACCAATGCTTAGCAGTTATCTGTTTTTGCTTTTTGTTTGATGTGTCCGACTTAAGTGCAGCTGGACATTTACACATACACACATACAAATTTTAGAAGAGCGCTAACCAAGTGCGTTGACTTTCGCAGCTGTGCTTTGGTTTGCCTATACATACACACCCACATTTGGTGGAGCGTACTTTCACTGGTGCTGCTGATGTACAGTGGGTCAAGATACGCAAACTAGGGATTTATAAAATTTCAATAAATCTATTTAAAAAAATGAATTAAAACAACAAAAATAAAGCCTTGTTCAATTTTGATGAGAAAAAAGAAGGGTAATAGGTCGATGGACGAATCTAAGTCAGGAAATACTGAATATTTGCTGCAATTGCACAAAAATGTCACGCGGGACTTTCAACGCATTAAACGGTCTCTTCATAAGCTGACGAAATGGATCAAGTGGAAATCGAATGCCAATTAGAGGTTTTAAATCGTTATATTGATTTGGAAAATATTATTAGTGAGTTAGTTTCTCGGGCTGATTTAGAACCTGCTAAATACACGCGAACAGCCGACTAGAGCCCAATCAACTGCAAATTCAACAATGTTCCCTGCTAGTTCAAATATTAGTTTACATGCGAAGCAGTTGCCTGCAATGAAATGGCCAAAATTTAGCGGAAACTATTCAGAGTATAAGAACTTTATTGGGCTGTTCAAAAACTTAGTCGATGGTGATGTGAATCTGTCAGAAATAAAAAAGTTAAATCATCTGCTATCGTGTTTAGAAGGTGAAGCCCTGGGTACAGTTAAGGCCTATCAGATGACTACCTCCAACTACTCAAAAGCATTAGCATCTCTTAAACAAGTGTATGACAACAATTGTATTATTGTTTTCGATAGCATTTCTAGACTGTTTGATCTTCCTAGCATGCAAGACCCATCCTCGTCACAATTGAGATCAATACTTGACACTGTCAGAGCCATATTTGGGTCACTGTTGTCTTTGGGAAGTGCAGTACAAATAGCAAACGCAATACTCATACACATTGTAATGGGCAAATTTGACTAATCGATCTAAGTGGGAAGAAAGCTTAGACTACACTAAAATCCCACGTTGGGAAGAATGTGAAGCTGCGTTGAACAAAAGATATCAGCCCCTCTCAGCCGAGGAAGCATCTTCCGGTCGCTCAAGATCTCAAAAGCTGACAAAAGCTCACTGTCGCTCAAACTAGCCAATCTCAGTCTCCAAAATGCGTTTTTTGCAAATCGGAGCAGCATTCCAACTCCTTGTCATAAGCGATTTACATTTGCAAAGAGTTTCCCTCTATGCATCAATTGCCTGAAAAAGGGCCATACGGTAAAAGCGTGAAAATCAGGCGCTTGTAGAGTCTGCTCAAAGCCTCACCACACATTGTTGCACAGATACCAAACCAATTCATCACTAACTGCAACAAACACTCAATCCCCTTTACCACACTCAACAACAAGTAGCCAGTCCTTAGTACCCCAAGGCAACAGTTCCTCTCAGCAATTGGCAAATCCACTTTCTGCTTCAGCATCAGCTCATCATGCCAGTAGTGTGTATGATCAAATTATTTTGGCCAAAGGTTTACCTACAAACCGACGCTACCGATTACGGGCTGGGAGCGGTTTTGACCCAACAAGGTAAAGAACGAGTCATCGCCTATGCCAGCCGACGCATCTAGGCAGCTGAGACCAACTACTCTACCACTGGATTGTGCTTTAAATCTTTTTCGTTCATTTTGACACCTTACACTCCGCAGCAGAACCCGACAAATCGTGCAAACCGAACGATTAAGTCTATGGTCAACCAGAACATCTGAGTTAAGCTCCTCCCCGTGTTCAGTCTCGTGATCAACACCAGCGCATCTCACGCTATACGAGGAAGTTGTGAGGAGCTAATGGAACTCACAAGCAGATGAGTAAGGTATGGGAGAGAGTGCGGCGAATTCAGGAGTACCGCAGGGAGAGGGAGCGAGACGGAGAGAGTGAGAGAAGAGAGGCGGAGCGGAACGGAGAGGAAGCGGGCATGGGTCATGATTGGCAGACACAAGGATCCGTTAGGTCATGATCTGTGAGCACGAAACGGGAGAGAGCAAGGGGAAAAGGAACGGGATAGAATGTTCTAGGGACCAAGTGCATGAATAGGGCACATTGGCGAGCGGCAGAACGGAGAGGACGATGGAGACGAAAGTGGAGCGATCGCCTGTTGCTAAGCAGTAGGTCGGCAGAGGCAAGCGGTTATAACGGAAGACTGGCTAGCTGCGAAAGGCAGTCAGTGTAATACGGAGACTTCAAGCGAGTGCGAAGTGAATTCAGTACCGGGTCAAGTGCGTCAGTGTCATCCAGCAACCACACCGAGGATTCGAAGGACGTCGAAGGAGCGGAAAAGCTGGTGATTAGATAAGTGCGATAGTACTAAGTGGCCACTAAGAAAGGAAGTGTGACGCACGGCAAGCCGACGAGTGATAGAAAAGGAGGACGAATGGAACCAAAGGTGGAGCTGAAGCCTAGTCAATAGATTCCTTGTGAGAAGCGTAGAAACTACTGCTGAACAATAGGAAAAGGTTGGCGGATCAGAAACCAACGAGCAGAACTTTGTGGTGAACAAGGAGGCCAAATAGCAATAAGCATACTGTTATAGAGATAAATACCACATAAGCGAAAAGCTACTACTTAAACAACCTGCTTGATTTGTTATTTGGGACAACAATAAATTTGTTGAGGCGAGCCCCGAAATTTCTCGAGTCTAGCGATAGGGTAGTTTCGAGCAAAAAAGAGACTCGTTACAACTGGCGCCCAACGTCCTAAGTAACAATCAAAGAGAAACCAAAAGTTAGATAGACAAGCACAATGGGTAGAGCATGGGTACATAACCTCAAGAAAGAGGAAATCATAAAATGCGGAAAAGTATTAGGTTTTGAGCTAACGAGAAATCTAGATGAGATGAGAAAACAGTTCAAGGAATTATTAGACCAATACGAAAAGGACCCGGAATTAGGACCAAAAATTGAAGAATTGCTTAGAAGATATCAAAGATCCACTCCTAAGAAACTGGAAGATGAAGGGACCATAGCAATCCAATCTAACACCAATGGCCACAACGCAAGATACACCAGGGGGCAGCAATCGGCAAAGGAGCAAAACTAGGCAAGATGCAGACCGAACAATGAGGGAAACGCCGATGTACATACCAGATTACCCGATAGTAGCAAAACAAGTCAGGGAATGGACATTTCGCTTTGATGGAACATCAAAGCCATTAGAGTTCCTAGAACAAGTACAATGGTCAGCAAATACATACGGGTTGGATATCGACATGATACCAAGAGCAATGCCAGAATTGCTGAAGGGAAAAGCATTGAAATGGTATGTGGCAAACGACAAGCATTGGAAAACGTGGGGAGAATTTGTCGCGAGTTTCCAAGCATTCTTTCTGCCCAGATGATACTTTCAGCAAATTGGCAGAAGAAGTCAGAAGACGGAAACAAGGATGGGGAGAGGCATACAAGGACTATATGGTAGAGATGCAAACTCTGATGAGACCATTGCAGTGCTCAAGAGAGGAACAACTAGAGATAATTACAGAGAATGGCACACCAGACTTCAGAATGATCATACGCCCTCACGCATGCAAAACACTAGAGGCACTATTGACGTTGGCTGACGCATTCGAGGCATTGGAAAAGGATCGAAGAAACATTTAGACGAGAGCACGAAGAGAACACTAGAAGAGTCAATATAAACTGTGACCAGAGGCAAATACAGGATAACATAGAAACATGTAGGTGGTGTAATGATTATCCTAGGCCACAAACAGGAAGACAAGAAATACATAACCCACAAGCCAGAGATAACACACAAGGAAAAGGCACACCACAATACGTTCAACAGCTGGCTCAAGCATGCAGAAGATGCGGCCAAAACGGACACTGGGCTAGGGAATGTAGAAACCTAAGGATCGCTTTCTGTTGGCATTGTGGAAGAATTGGCCTAAAGAGTTGGGAATGCTGCAAAAGCTGCTGGAAATGGGCAAAGATCGCAGCCTCCGAGGGGCGAGCAGAGATCGCTCGAAGCCGCCTCTCAGAATTAATAGGGGAACTGCACGAGGAACATACCCAGTTGTCAACGAGCGTGATGATAGGATCACGAAAGGTGCGGGCAACAATGGATACGGGTGCGACTAGCAGTTTCATAAGCAATGAACTGGCAAAACAACTCGGAATAGACGGCAGGATAACGCAAACGAAACGGCAAGTTAGGTTGGCAGATGGACGAAGCAGCCAAATCAAAACACAGTATGAGGCAGACATCCAATTTGGGAATAAGAAAGTACACATGACGTTTTTAATCCTGCCTGGAGTAATAGACAGTATGGTCTTAGGGTGGGATTTTATAACGGTGGTAGGAGCCAAATAGAATGCGCAGGTCACGAAATTTGCATCCCAGCGAGAAATAGAAGAAACGGATGGCTAGAAGAAAAACTGTCAGTGGCGGTAGATATAACCGAAGACACATTTAGGGAAGAAGACATAGAAGAATTTCTAAACAAAGAACTGGCGAAATTCTAGAAACTATCAGTAACGTCAAATGTGGCCGAACATCGCATTACAATGAAAGATGATCAACCGATAAAACAGCGATACTATCCGAAAAATCCAAAAATGCAAATGGAGATTAATAAAAAGTGGATGAATTACTTGCTTCGGGATATATAGAGAAGTCGAATAGTCCGTATAGCTCGCCGGTAGTGATGGTAAAAAAGAAAACAGGAAGGTGGAGACTATGTGTGGACTTAAGAGCCAGTCAATGCCAAATCAATAAAGGATGCTCATCCGATGCCATACTTAGGACACAGAATAACCAGCGAAGGATTAGGAACCGATCCAGAGAAGGTAGCGGCAGTAGCCGAATTACAGCCACCGTCTAACACGAAAAAGTTACGACAATACTTGGGACTAGCATCGTGGTACAGACACTTCGTCCCAGATTTCGCAATATTAGTGCAGACCGGTCAACGCGTTATTGAAAAAGAAGGCGACATAGATATGGACGCCAGCATGCCAAGAAAGCGTTCGAAGACGTAAAAACAAAGTTGGTATCCGACCCAGTGTTGACATGTCCAGACTTCTCAAAGCAGTTCGTTCTCCAGACGGACGGCAGTGACTATGGATTGGGGGCGATTCTAACACAGAAGACAGAGCATGCCGAAAAAGTCATCTCATATTCCAGCAGAACTGTTGTAAATGTAATGAACAATCTGGCATCACTTGAAATATCTCTTGTACACATATCACTTGCTCTCATTAAATTAGTCACCATATTACACTCGAGCTGCGCTGACGTATTTATTTCTTCAGGTTATGGGCCCAGGCCACGCGATTTAAAATAAAATAAAATAAAATGTCTACAATGAATTTTCCATTCGAGAAATTGCGCGGCCGCGAAAACTTCGACATTTGGAAACGCCAAGCCAAGGCGTATCTGGTGCTTAAGGGCTGCTGGAGTATCGTCGAAAAAGGTGTTGCTGATGCAGTAAAGGAAAAGGAGTTGGATGATCGTGGGATGGCCGAGATCACGCTTATGATTGATCCCGGTAATTTTGCTCACATTGCCTGTGCCAACACCGCTAAGGAGGCATGGGACGCGCTCATGAAGGTGTACGATGACAGTGGGTTGACTCGAAAGGTGGAATTGTTGAAGCGTTTGGTACAACTGAGGCTGGAGCACTTCTCGTCAGTTCAGGATTATGTTAATGAAATGGTCATGACGTCCATCAAAGTACGTACTGCTGGCTTGAACATAGATGACGAGATAACTGCATCATTAATGCTTGCTGGTTTGCCAAGCGAATACCAAGCCCTTGTGTTGGCTGTGGAAAATTCCAAAGCAAAATTAACTGTCGACAACGTTAAGCAACTGTTATTGCAAGACGCAAAATTCGATAACGGAATTGAGGGAACCGATAATGCACTGTACACCAAGGGTGCAAAAAGGAATGATAGATCGATGTCAAAGAAGAATTCGCCAAGAACAGTTACTTGTTATAGTTGCGGTGGACATGGGCATCTGCGCAGAGAATGTCCAAATAACAAAGAGGAAAATCAAACGAATACAGAAAGCGCATCTTTGTTGGCAAACTCGCACAAAGAAGGAAGCGACGAAGAAAACGTTTGGTACATAGACTCTGGCGCAACATCACACATGACAAACAACCGAAAAATGTTCAAAAGTGAAGAAAGAACGAGTCATAAGAGCGTAATAATGGCAAACAGAGAAACTATGAGCGTACAGAGCGTTGGCAATGTAAGTGTTCTGTTAGAAGTGGGAAACAGAATAACCAAAAACAACATATGTGATGTGGAGTATGTTCCAGAGTTGTGCGCCAACTTATTGTCTGTTCGTCAAATGACTAAAAAAGGAAAAAAAGTGGTTTTTGAAGGCGATCACTGCAGGATTTTCGACAAGGGCACTCTGATTGCGACTGGATACGTACAGAATGATCTATATAGACTGAACTGTAAGTCGTCAGTTTATGGAGCAGCTATGATGGCAACCAGCAGTTTTGACTTATGGCATCGAAGGATGGGCCACATATGCTGTGAGAACTGGAGCGAGCAAGGAACTCATCTAATGGCATCAAGTTCAATGGAAGCAATCGAATCAGTTGTGTTGTATGTATGCAAGGAAAACAAACACGGACTGTGAGCAGGCAGAGTGGAACGCGTGCTGAAGGCCTGTTAAATATTATACACACTGACGTGGTGGGCCCATTAAACACAAAATCATTCAGTGGTGCACGCTTTATGCTGGTGTTTGTCGACGATTATTCACGCAAAGTATTTGTTTTTCCAATTAAAAGCAAAGACCAGGTATTTGATAAGTTTGTACTATTCAAAAAACTTGTTGAAAATCAATGTGATCGAAAAATCAAAATCCTGAGATCAGATAATGGTACTGAATTTTACAATAAACAATTTACTAAGTATTTGCAGAACTTTGGCATCATACATCAGACTTCTGCACCCTACACACCGGAGCAGAATGGAGTTGCAGAACGAATGAATCGAAATATTATGGAACGTGTGCGTTGTATGTTGCTTGACTCAAAGCTACCAAGCGTATACTGGGCAGAAGCGGCAAACACAGCAGCACACTTAATAAATCGAATTCCTTGCAGAGGCAATGCTAAAAGTCCAGAGGAAATATGGTGTGGAATGAAGCCTAATCTTAAATATATCCGAATATTTGGCTGCACAGCTATGGTTCATGTCCCTCAACAAAAACGCTCCAAATTAAGTGCGAAATCGGAGGAATGTGTCTTCGTGGGATATTGCGATACATCGAAAGCTTATCGGCTTTATCGTAAATCTGATCAAAAATTTGTAATTAGCAAACATGTACAATTTTTTGAAGATTTTGTCTCTACCATTGCAGAAAATGCCAATCAATGTACTGTGGAAATCTGCGAATTATCCGATTCCCAGGGGGAAGCTGCGTTAGAATCATCAACTATCGCAGAACCAAGTCTCACTGAATCCGAAAATGAATATGCCAGCTGTGACGAGACAGGGAGTAGATCGGCAGGAAGGGGCTCGTGCGAAGAGGCTACCACAAAGGCAACTAAGTTGGCCGATATGACGGCAGAGGAGCTGGCAGCACAGGAACTGCGTCGGTCTAAGCGTATTGCAGCTAAGACCCCTGACTACTTATTGTGTGTGGCATCAATATCTGGAGTGGGCGATCCAACGAGTGTGTCTGAAGCAATTACATCCAGTAGTGCTGAAGTCTGGAAATCAGCGATGAAGGTAGAAATGGACTCACTCAGATCCAATCAGACTTGGGAGCTGACTCAGCTACCACCGGGAAAGACTGTCATCAGGTCCAAATGGGTGTTTAAGACCAAAAGGAATGCGCTGGGTGAGCTTATAAGGCATAAGGCCAGACTCGTCGCCCGAGGGTTCTCACAAAAGGAAGGAATTGACTACACAGAAACTTTTGCTCCTGTTGTACGATACTCGTCAATTCGGCTTCTTCTTGCACTGGCTGCACAGTACAAGTTGTCAGTACAACAAATGGATGCCGTGACTGCGTTTTTGAACGGAGAACTGGAAGAAGAAATTTACATGGTCCAACCTGAGGAGTTCGACGACCATACTGGCAGGGTATGCCGACTAAGAAAATCCATTTATGGGCTAAAGCAAGCAAGTCGCGTTTGGAACAAAGCATTAAACGAAGTTCTCACAGGCTTTGGTTTGGGAAGAAGCAAATTTGATCAATGCGTATACTACAACGTCAACGGGCCAATTATGTTGTATTTGGCAATCTACGTAGATGACATCTTAATATTGGGAAACGACGAACGAATGATCAACGACATAAAACTCGAGTTATCTGGCCACTTCAACATGAAGGATATGGGCGAAGCATCATCCATTTTGGGAATGCGTGTGCTGAGGAATACGGTAACGGGCGATTTTAAAATTGATCAGTCTGAATATATTACAGGTGTACTGAAGCGGTTTGGTATGGATGACTGCAACCCTATTTCTACACCAATGGACCTCTCGCAAAGGCTGACTTCAGAAATGGGGCCACAAGACGACCTCAGTAAACAAGAGATGAGGAATGTACCATACATGGAGGCTATTGGGTCGCTGCTTTATGCAGCTCAGAACACACGGCCGGATATATGTTTTGCCGTAAACATGTTGAGCCGCTTCTCAAGCAATCCTGGAAAGGCACACTGGACAGCCGTGAAGCGTGTCATGCGGTACCTAAAGGGCACAATCCACTACGGCATCACTTTTCAAGCAGATGGAGATGGGTTGGTCGGCTATTGTGACGCTGACTGGGCTGGTGATATGGATCAACGGCGATCCACATCTGGGTACATCTTTACCATGCAAGGTGGGGCCATATCTTGGTCTACTCAGCGACAACGAACTGTAGCGTTATCATCGACCGAAGCTGAGTACATGTCTATGGTTAGCGCTATACAAGAATCTATTTGGCTCACAGGACTACGAGCGGAGCTTCTTCTGAGCACTCCACAGACCATGGTGTTATATTGCGATAACAAAAGCGCTCTTCACATTGCTCGCAACAACACGTACTCTCCTAGAACAAAGCATATGGATATTAAAATGAAGTTCATACAAGAGAAGCTGGAAAACGATGTGGTCAAACTGAAGTACATACCAACTGGAGAAATGGTAGCTGATGCGCTGACTAAAGCAGTTCCAGTTTCTAAAATTAGTTTAACTAACATAAAATTAGGAATAAGTTAGAATTTTGTTACTAGAACTCTGTTTGAAATATGAACTGAATTGAAATCGAACTTATATGAAATTATGTTATATCTGCCAGATATGTCATTAAGGTAGAATGTTGTAAATGTAATGAACAATCTGGCATCACTTGAAATATCTCTTGTACACATATCACTTGCTCTCATTAAATTAGTCACCATATTACACTCGAGCTGCGCTGACGTATTTATTTCTTCAAGAACGCTAAATGGGGCAGAAAAAAAATTACTCAGCAACAGAAAAAGAGTGTTTAGCAATAGTATGGGCTGTAAGAAAACTGAGACCTTACCTCGAAGGATACCATTTTAAAGTAGTTACAGACCATATGGCATTAAAATGGTTTAACAGCATAGAGAGTCCATCGGGAAGAATAGCGAGATGGGCGCTAGAGCTTCAGCAGTATGACTTCGAGATAGCATATAGCAAGGGCCAGGTAATCGTGGTGGCCGATGTTCTATCAAGGCAGCCATTGAAGGAGAATCGTGGTTGATGAGAAGGGATGGAAGGAAGCCAGTAAAGAGTGTAGATGGACACAAGAAATGGAGAAAAGCGAATCCACAGAAACTCCCAGATTATTTAGCAAATGCAGAAGGGCTGTGAAGACACATTCCACTCCGAGCTGGCAATGAGGATGTAGTGTTGTGGAAGCTGTGGGTTCCAGCGGTTATGAGAGAGCGAGTCCTGCGAGAAAATCAATACGCTGAAACAGCAGGTCATGCGGAGAGTCGCAGGACGATTGCTAGGGTAGCGTCGCGCTACTATTGGCCAGGAATGCACAGAGACGTAAGAGGATACGTAACGAAGTGCGAAGTATGCCTTCGATATAAACCAAATCAGTTGCAAGCCGCAGGGAAGATGCTCACACAAATACCGGAAGAACCGTGGGAGACAGTGTGCGCAAACTTTGTGAGACCACTTCCAAGATCAAAACACGGCAACATAATGCTACTGGTGTTAGTAAATAGGTTCTTAAAGTGGACTGAATTAGTGCCATTGCGAAAAGCAACAAAGGAGGCGTTACAGAAAGCCATCAGAGAAAGAATAATCGCAAGGTTCGGGTTACCAAAGGTATTAATAACGGATAACGAGGCTCAATTCACTAGCAGGGCGTTTAAGAAATTTCTAGTGGGAGTAGGAATTAGACACCAATTCACGGCGCCGTATACACCTCAGGAAAATCCAATCGAACGCATGAACAGGACAGTAAAAACCATGATAGCGCAGTACGCAGGGGAAGATCAAAGAACATGGGATGAGAATTGGTCGGAAATTATGTTAGCCGTAAATTCTAGCATTGCCGAGGCCACAGGATACACGCCAACGTTTGTGATACAGGGGCGAGAGCCCCGATTGCCAAAGGCACTCTACGATAAAGTCAATATAGGCACAGGTCAGGAATGTGAAACGCCAAATGATAATGCTGAATAATTAAGAGAGCTATTCGAAATAGTAAGACGGAACATAGAAAGTGCTTCGCAGGATCAGGCAAGATATTATATATATATATAATATATATTATACTTAGTCCATCACACTCTCACTCAAACGTCGCATGGCTCCAAAAAAAATCGTCTAGCAATTCGATTTACCAACTAATAAACTAATTTAAATAATGAAGAAAATCTAATCAAGTTTCGGTTTATGTGTTGCTGAAAAATAAGTTTACAATTTATATAATTTATAATGTGGGTAAAATATATAAAAACAAGAAAGAAAGTCGGTCAAGCCCGACTATAACATACTCTGTACCAAGAAAATTTGTCTTTGATCATAACTCGAAAACCGTTCCTCCAGTCTTCTTCATTCCTTTGGCTGATCGATAAGTTATCCCAATAACTAAATATGTCCAGAAGGAACAAGCCATCTATCTTCAAAACTGTGGGAGATATGACGTTTTTTCTAAATTGCGGGGGCGTGGCCAAAATTGAAAATAAACTTGATCTGCCTGCAGACATAAGAAGCATATGTCCCATACATGTCAAACCTCTATCTCTTACCATCTCTGAGATCTGTGCGTTCATACGGACAGACAGACAGACAGACGGACGGACGGACAGACGGACATGGCTATATCGACTCGGCTGTTGATGCTGATCAAGAATATATATACTTAATGGGGTCGGAGATGCTTCCTTCTGCCTGTTACATACTTTTGCACAAGCTTATAATACTCTATGTACCTTCGGTACAGAGTATAATTATATGTAGAACATCTAATCTAATAAAATAAAGGGTATAAATGCAAAATAATGAAAAATTAACGGTATGAATAGTTAGTTAGTTAGTATTTGAAAATATTTGCAAAAGGTAAGGTGAATAATAATTTGTTGGCTAGTGTAACATCATAAGCTGTTTATATAATATATTAAAGGCGTTAAACAAAGCTAAGAAGTCCAACGCTTGGGCCGAGCTTTGCAAAGAAACAATGCACATTTACTTTATTTCCATAAATATGTGTGTTCTGTCAATTAATTAGATCATAGTTTACTATAGATTTAGTTTAATCCCAATTTCACTTAACCCCAAATGGGTTTCACCAATTTTATCACCGAAGGTGGTTAAACAATATGTATATACATATATGTGTTTTTATTTGCTTTTGGTATCTTACCGCAATTATTCCCGCTAAGAAAGATCTTTCGGCGTGGATGGTGGCTTAAGAATGGGTATATGATAACCAGAGCTTCTGTTTGTTGTGTAGCTATGTGCGAGAGGGGAAGGGAGCTTTGAGTCACACGGCTCTGGTTTAACAAAAAAATTGAAGTAGCCAAATTAAATTTCGCTTAGCAGAGAGCCATCTATATGTTCTTGACTTAAGTGGTTTTGGGCAGCCATACATTCATTACGTTGATGATTGGCATGCACTTTTCACTTGCTCAGAGCTCATTGATGGCAATTGGGAACTCGATGGTTGAAATGGTATTCTTTTTTCTGGGGCTCCAAAGATTGATTGGAATTGAACCACCTTTTAATTGATTTATAGTAAAACTTTGGACAACAAAAACTTTCAGGTGAGCTTAGCGCGCACTTTTAATTTGGACCAACTTGATCGGAAAGACAAAGCCATGCCAACAGAATGTCGAAAATTTGATCGAGACTATATCTTCTCTTAAGCTACCCAGCAAACATTTTATCAAACTTTTGATCACATTCGAGACTTTTTCGAGTCCTCGATCTGATTAAAATAGTCATATTTGCGCTCTTTTTATGATCAGATATTATACTTTAGTCGGGAGAAAATGGTACCCTAGCCGCGACTCATCTTGAGGAGCCGATTTTAACCCGTTCTTCTGAACAGTTTCCAATCAGTTTCGAGTCATTTGAGAGTCTTTTTTTAGTCGTATTGCACTAAATTACATTTTGAGCAAATTCATGAGTCATTTTCGAGTCTCAATTAATCGCATATGATAGGCAGCTCTTTTGGACCATTAAAAGGAGTTGGAAAAGACTCATCAAGGTGATATTTATGAAAATGATCTTCCAAATGTTGGATGGGTATGTTCACACGGGCAAATTAGTTTGTCGAAAATGACGAAAATTTGTCAAAATAAGTTTGACTTTTGTCTGAACGACAAATTATGTTGCAGCCAAACTTTTATGTCGAACGGTTTGCCGAGCTTGCACAGTCAAGTTTTCGACAAATTTGCGTGCTGTCTGAACACAATGTGAGCGCTCTCTTGCAAACTGTTATCGCGTTTGCCGAGTTTGTTCTTAGAAGGCAAATGTAAGAACAAACTAGGTCAAATTTGTGATGCTTGTTTGAGTAATTAAAGTTGCTTTGACGTTTGAAAAACAATTTTAATATTTCGTTTGGGTAAAAAGTAGCAAAACCGTGTAAAAATAAGTACAATCATAATGTTTTATTGTAAAATCGCAAGGGTTGCATGGTTACATGCATGCAGCCCTACGTAAAAATATGATTTAACTGCAATTTATGAAAGCAATGCAAACAAAATTTTTATAAAGCTGGGGGCTTTCCAGCTCCAACTCGTTTACAAGCTTTACGCAGCATCCTTCAGTTTCCCGTCTCTTTTACCAAGGACTCACCATTTCTCTGCGTTTTATTTTACGGTTTGAGTGAAGTTAGGGCATGCAACGATGCAGCGCCATGGCAAAAAAATTAAAAATTTACATAACAGTTTTGCCCATGTCAATTTTTGCAAAAATATTAAGCCCGATTAGCCCCATATTTTTTATCGCACTAAGTCGATTATTTGTCAACTGCTATACAATTGGTTTGTGGGAAACACAAAACGTTCGCCAACCAAGTTTGCGAGTCTGAACACTAAGCCAAGTTCATTGCAAATTTTCGAAATTCAGACAAACGTATTTGCGAATTAATTTGGCGTGAACACCTTGACAAATTCGGACACAAATCAAACAACGGACAAAATTAGCCATGACAGTTTGTGTAAACTAAGTTGCCCGTGTGCACTTAGCTTAATGCTGCTAAACACAAAAAGCATAATAAAATTACAAAATAATCTTATACCGACTACAACTCGGTGGAGGATTTGTATTTGTTGGTCCAGCCAGCTATGCCCCGATTTACAGCCTGTTGTAGTCAAAGTCGATATTAAGGCTAACAAAACCATTTAACAAATATAAACAGGCCTGTTTAGGTTTTCACTTACACTAAACTTGCTGGATTTTGATTTGGCAACCTGTTCTGGTTTTCACAATTCGATAGAATTACTCGACTTAAATTCACATCGCTTTGAGCCTGTGAATTCTAAAGTAAGTTCGTAAATTTTCATAAGATGCCTGTTTGACCACCAATTGGCCAATGAGGGAAATGCACAAGCGGAGGGTGCAGCAGCAACAATAAAAAATAATATTTGGGACACAGGATCGTTCGATTCAAAGTTCACGCTTCACAACTAACTTTATTGTTTTTCATGGGCGCATATTTAAGGCATACAATGTTTATATAACATGAGGCTGCATTAGATTACAGAGGTAGAGAGAACAAGAGAGAGAGCGAAACTTATCTATACTTGACATTGCAAAGAGAAAGATGCACATGCAAGTGCGAATTAATGAAATATTAAATCTAACATAAGCTGCACCAAATGATTCCAGAAATGGCTTAACACTGGCCCCGTTGAACGACCTCTGCTCTTCAAGTTATTGGTAGAGGTGCTAGGTTATGTATGGCCCGCTTAAAGACCCCGGATTTGGTCTTAACTTCTGCCACCCGGATCTTCCCATCCGCTTCAAGATACGCCTCAACGACGACGTCTAGCATCCAATATTGTGGAGGCGCGTTGTCCTCATGGAGACGGCTTCTTTCTGCAAGTTGGCTGCTGCTGCCGGTGCTGGAGCGTTTGGAGGTAGTCGCAAGACCAATCCTTCCAAAATTTCGTTTTGATTGCGGAGACTAGTCGGCATCTCTGTGAGTACGCAACCTTGTCGTCTGATTCGGGATGCATGGAGGCGGGTGGCAGCGAAGCTAAAGTTCTGCCTCGCAGCAGATGTGCTGGCGTGATGGCCTCTCCATCGTTTGGGCTGGTTGTGTCGACGCTGATCTTCCGAGAATTTGGCACCGCCTCCACTTCGACGATGATGGTCTGCAGCTCGTCTTCGCAGGGTAAAATGCTGCCCAGTGCTTTCGGCAGCAAATGCTTCGCCGACTTCACTGCGGCCTGCCACAGGCCGCCGAAATGTGGAGCCCTGGGTGGGATGAAAACGAAGTCGGTTCCTCGTGTTGCCAAATGAGCAACGATGCCAGCCGTGTTAGCCTCGAATTGATCCTTGAAATTGGCCAATTCTCTTGCCGCACCCACACAATTGGTGGCGTTGTCGCAATACAGTTTGCTCACAGGGCGACGTCGGTTGATACACCTGATAGACATAAAATAAACGAATTAGAGGTCAGGTCTTTTACAATTTCTAAATGCACAGCTTTAGACAAGAAACACAAAAACACCTCAATCGGGTACTCGCCATGCAGGCGGTCTGGGGGTGAATTTCCCATTATCTGCTGTAAAAGCCGTGGTTTATAATGGAAACAATGCACACAACGCCGAACTATAGCACCACTCTCTCTTTTTGCATTGATCAACCAGGTTCTTCGGCATGAGAAGTGGAAATTGGGCATTGGGCAAAGACGGGTGTTGGAGCAGATACTTAGATATTAAGATAGAATACATGAAGTTTGTTTACAAGTAGATTATAAGCAATAGTGTAGCAACTGAATTAAGAGAGGCTTGCAGCATCCTCTCTATTTGTCTATTTTTATTTCGCTCTTATCGTGTGCTTGGCGCTCGTGTAAAGCGAGCGACAAAGAATTGTTTGCTTAGGCCACTCCTGTGGTCACCGTTTTGCTTGTAAATTAGTTGCGATAGAGTACTGGCAGCAGCCAGGCATTAAATCTTGAAACCGACATCAAAGTTTTTGTTTTGTGCAAGGCAGCCATCAAGCCAACTGGATCGGCGTTCATTATTTTGTAATCTCACGGAATTTTCATTGGCGCACGAGCAGGGACTTCGATCGAGTTTTCGGGAAAAATCCAGACAATTTCTTGTGAAAGTGCACCTTGGCTTGTATCGGCACAAGCACAAGAATTGTCTTGGATTAAATTCGCTTGTTGTTGGATCACATCAAAAGGAAAGTTTGGAAGAAAACTTAATGAGAATCCAGGTATTTAGTGCCACAAATTGAATTTGTTAATAATCCACAGTTTGTGTTTGTATTCGCTTTGTGCAACATGCTAAGAGCAGAGAAATCAATTTTTGGCACTCAGTTTATTGCATGCTGTATCAACCATACACATAAATATCAAAGTGAACCGCCTTCTAAACAATTGAATCAAATTATATACAAAACTTGTGCTAAATCTGATGTTTTATTGGTCAATTTTCCGCTGTTGTGTGTAGCGAGGGCTTACTGTTCGAAGCATAACAAAATCAGTGTACAGTTATTTGGATTACCGTTTATTCTCGTGGTTTCGTGGGATATCGCTGCTGCAGATCGCCAACTTGTGTCTAAGTTTATGCAATTGCTGTTGCTAAGCGAAATTTGGGCTGGTGCATTGACCCCAGTTTTTAGTTCCCTTTTTGCGTGGGCTTTGCTTTGGTTTGGAGAGAGCAGCTTTTGCGTCATACAAATTACATTTGGTTTCGAGTTGAATTATTATTATTCAACGATGGCTGGTGATGATGCGGTACCCAAGGACTCGAAGTCCAGCGCCAAGCTAGCTTCAGCATTGCAAAAATTTGATAAGGTGTTTAGCGATATAAGGCAACAAAAGACCGTTTCGTTTGATCTTATACAACTACAATGTCGGCTGGAGTTGCTCGAAGGGTATATTAGTAAACTTATGGATATTCAAGCGGATATAGATAATTTGAACCCCTAAATGTAAGGGATCGAAATGTTGGGTGTGTTCCAAACCACATCATACTCTGCTACACAGATACGAGGTGGGAGGAGCTCAGGCCACTGATTCTGCTGTACAGCAACAGGCTTATGAAAGTCATGTGTTGAGTAAGGATCATGTAATCTTGGCTACTGATGTTGTGAAGTTAAAGGATAGATTTGGTCAGTTTCAGCCTGCGCGTGCAATTCTAGACTCTGGCTCTCAAATTAAGCCCACTGAGCGAAACATACTTTCAGTTGCGGCTCGATTGTTCGATCCTCTAGGTTTGTTGTGTCCTTTAATTACAAAGGCAAACATTTTGTTACAGGATTGATGGCGAAATAAATTAGACTGGGACGAATCTATTCCCATCAATCTACACACAAGCTGGGTCAAATTCAAACAGAACTTATCTGAATTGCACAAGATATCGGTCCCTCGATGCATGTTTCAATCCGAATTTAAAAATGTGCAAATTCATGGCTTTGCGGATGCATCTAGTCATGCATATGGTTGCTGCATATACGTGAGCACCAACGACAAAGGCAATATTTTGTGTAGGCTCTTTACAGCCAAGGCTCGAGCAGCCCCACTTAGCACAAAATCGATCCCAAGACTCGAATTATGTGCAGTCCATCTTTTAGCGACCTTTTGGTCACAAATTGAGTCTTTATTTGAAGATTTTAAAATAGACTGCGTGAATTTTTGGTCGGACTCGCAAGTCACTCTTTATTGGCTTGAAAGAGAACCAAGATCTTTGGCATTATTCGTTGCCAACAGAGTAGCAGACGTTCAGGAATTGACCACAAATGTTGTATTTCGCCATGTACCGTCGGAGTCGAGTCCTGCAGATTTGGTTTCACGTGGCACTAATGTAGATGACCTGATCTGACCGCTTTGGTTCAATGGTCCTGAATTTTTGTTAAAGAAGTCTAATGAGTGGCCGAATCTGCTCCAATTCGAGATATCTCCTGAATTACAATCGTCTGAAAATAAGAAATCTGTGTCAGTTCATTCGGTCACCATGGAAAACCCTAATGGCATCATGGTTTTAATTCAAAGATGCTCATCGATCACAAAGCTCGTGCGAATAGTAGCATACGTCAACAGGTTCATTCAATCAAAGAGGCGAAACCTCGAAAATGTGCTTTCTGCAAAAGGACCTACGGATGTCGTTTTTGCGAGTGGTGCAGACCATACAAATGTTGGAAAAAGGGTGAATGTTTGGCTCCCCATCTTCAAATTTTAATTCCGATTGTACACGAAGCGACTGAAGATGGAGTCAATTTGCGGGTTATTCGTGTGGGTGGT
This sequence comes from Lordiphosa fenestrarum, assembly GCA_035044985.1. Classification (NCBI taxonomy): domain Eukaryota; kingdom Metazoa; phylum Arthropoda; class Insecta; order Diptera; family Drosophilidae; genus Lordiphosa; species Lordiphosa fenestrarum. The sequence continues at coordinate 11,385 of JAWNNO010000904.1, read as the reverse complement.
AGGTTGCTTAATGCGCCTATTCCATATGATGCGAAATTTCCCCTCTTGCTGTCTCGAGATTCTGATTTCGTTTATTTGTTTTTGCGTGACCTTCACCTAAGAAATTATCATTCTGGTGTCAAGGTAACGGTTTCTCTCCTAAGGCAGCAGATCTGACTCATCAATGCTTGAGAGGCATGCAAAAAGATTGTCAAGGGCTGCGTACACTGTTATAGATACAAGCTGAAACTGTTAGGTCAAATTATGGGTAACATAAATGCGATAAATGCGACCGTTTTTTGTTTGTGGAGTGGACTTTTGCGGCCCATTTTATGTTAGCCTGAAAATTTGTGGCAGGACTCCAATAAAAACCTATGTTGCTGTGTTCGTCTGTTTTTCGTCAAAGGCGGTTCACCTTGATCTCGTGGTAGACCTTTCAACTGATTGTTTTTTATTTGTCCTTAAAAGGTTCGTCGGGAGACGAGGTCTCCCTCAGGAGGTCTACAGCGACAACGCAACGAACTTCGTGGGAGCAGCGAACGTCCTTCGAGATCTGCAAGAGGCATTCGAGGCGCAGAAACACAAGCTGCAGGCAGACGCAGCGGAGCAAGGCGTCGAGTGGATTTTCATTCCCCCGAGGGCGCCCCATTTAGGAGGGCTGTGGTAGGTAGCCGTGAAGGCAGCCAAAAATCGTTTGGTTTGGTTGGCAACGCCAGACTGACTCAGGACGAGTTGGCAACTCATCTCGTCGAGGTGGAAGCTCTGCTCAATTCGCGCCCCTTGGTGTCTCCAGGCAACGACGGAGAAGCGCTGACTCCAGGCCACCTATTGATAGGGCAGCGTCTTCGTTCGCTGCCGCACGAATCCGCGCTAGGAGGAGTCAACAGCAACGGGAACTTCGCGTACTTGAAGCGGTCGCGCATGGCTGACCTGGTCCAGGGACTACCTGGTCAGCTTGCAGCAACGCACGCAATGGGCCCAGAACGCTCCCAATCTACAGGTTGGCAGTCTCGTCCTTATCTCGACGAGGACAACATACCGCCTCGAAAATGGACTACGGGTCGCGTGGTGGCTTCAACCGTTGGAACCGACGGCAAGCGTGCTGAGTAGCTGAAGTTCGCACATCATCGGGCGTGCTCAAACGGCCAATTCATAAGCTAGCCGTACTACCAGTGGTTAAAGCCCCATAGAGCTTGAACGGGGCTGGAATGATGGAGCAGATACTTAGATATTAAGATAGAATACATGAAGTTTGTTTACAAGTAGATAATAAGCAATAGTGTAGAAACTAAATTAAGAGAGGCTTGCAGCATCTCTCTATTTGTCTATTTTTATCTCGCTCTTAGCGTGTGCTTGGCGCTCGTGTAAAGCGAGCGACAAAGAATTGTTTGCTTAGGCCACTCCTGTGGTCAACGTTTTGCTTGTAAATTAGTTGCCATAGAGTACTGGCAGCAGCCAGACATTAAATCTTGAAACCGACATCAAAGTGTTTTTGTTTTGTGCAAAGCAGCCATCAAGCCAACTGGATCGGCGCTCATTAATTTGTAATCTTCTTTCGTGAAAACCCTCACGGAATTTTCAAGAGGATTAGAGTAAACGACCTCCGACGCGCACCAAATTCAAAGTGCGTCCTCCCTATGATTCTGGGCAAATGAATGGCGTAAGCTTCTGATAAGAAGTTTGCATTGGTAATGACTTGCGCAAACGTTGTATTTCTAAATCTGACATTATATTAAAAATCAGCACCTGACAGTAAATCGTCAACATAAAATTCCTTAGCAAGCGCTCGAAAGGCCTTAGGAAGTGACGTCGCATACAATTCGCTAAGATATTTTAGACACCGAATTGCTAAAAAAGGTGCAGAAGCAGTTCCATATGTAACGGTATTTAAACAATAGGTTTGGAGCATATCCGAAGGGTTTTCTCTCCACAAAATCAATTGATATTTTTGCTGGGCATCGTCAATTTATACTTAACAGTTGAGCAAATTTATTACAACGAAACCAGAGAAGTATGAAGTACAAAGACGGTTGTATGGTAGGACCCACCATTAATACATCATTTAATGACAACTGTGTCGACGTTTTGGCACGATGCGTCGAACACTACACGCATCTGTGTTGATGTGCTTTGTGGCCTTAACACGCATTGATGAGGTACGAACAGTGAAAAGACCCAACGAAATATATTCTTTCATGAAAGCTGTATACATTTTACGAACGCTAGGCTGTTTAGCAAGCCTTCGCTCCAAAGCCAAGTACCTTCTCTGTGCTATATCGTACGATGATCCGAGACATTGAGGGTTTGATTAAATGGTAGAACATCACCAAATCGACTCGAGAGTAGTCGTACAACATTGTTTTTAAATAACTTCCCACAGAGCATCTGTTCTGGGGTTAGCATTTTAGCCTCAATGCTTTTGGAACTTGTTCCATCCCTCAAAATTTCCGAACCATGACATCGAGAGGACAATTTTCTTGACCAGTGGTCACAAACGAACTTGAATGAGGAGCACTTCTTTTCGAATTTTTATAGCGTCCCGACACAAGCCATCCGAAAACAGAATTTTTCAGAGTTAATGATCCATCGCAACTTTTTACTTGTCCAACCTTCAAGAGATCAAAAAAGAGCTCTAGTCCAATAAGCAGATCCCCCTTTTGAGGTTTGAAGAAAGATGGATCAGCTAAAACCATATCATTTGGAATCTTCCACTCCTTAGTAAATATGGTTTCATTATTAATGAAATTAATTGACCCTGAATCCAATATTGCTCTTGCTAAGTGGTAATTTCCAGATTGATCCATAACCTTTATTATAGCAGTGGCTAGAATTACCTGATCAAATTCGACTGATTTAGAAGCATTGTTGACGAATGCCACCGATGCTGATGAGGACGGTTGATTTGATACGGTTGCTGATGGCTATTGTGCCACGCTTGTTTACGATCCGGCAACTACATATTTATGTAACAGACTGTGATGCGGCTTTGAGCATACCCTGCAGTGTGAGGATGTACAGCAGCAGCAGCAACAATAACAAATAATATTTTGGACACAGGATCGTTCGATTCAAACTTTATTGCCCTTCATGGGCGCATATTTAAGTCATTATCTAACATGAGGCTGAATTGGACTACAGAGGTAGAGAGAACAAGAGAGAGAGGGAAACTTATCTATACATAACATTACAAAGAGAAAGATGCAAATGCAAGTGCAAATTAATGAAATATTAAATCTAACATAAGCTGCACCAAATGATACCTGAAATGGCTTAAAATAAAGCGAGATTTTAAACAGCTATATTAAAGCACTTTTTATTTTTTACCTAGATTGTATTTTGTTGGTTTTGCTAAGCAAACTGATTAAGTTGAACGAGTTGTCAAAAGGCAAACAATTTGGGACTGAAACCTTCGAAGCGTAAGTCGAATGCAAATCGTTCAAATACAAGAACAGCCAATGCAAAATCGTTCGGTTTTATTTTCATTTGAAATTGAATAATTATGTGAAGCACGGAACAGGCCTAATAGAGATAATGAAGGAAAAAATAAGAAAATGTAGGCTTACAAATACAAAGAGGAACCAAAAATTAAAAATTAACAAGAACGAAAGTCGGTCAACCCCGACTATAACATACTCTGTACCAGCGAATTATACGCTCAGCATAAATTTAGATGTTGCAGTAGCAGCTGAAAGCAGCGCTGCTATTGCGCTGCAGCAGCGAATAGTCTGTTGATCATAACTCGACAACCGTTTATCCGATCTTCACCATTTCTTTGGCGATTCGATAAGCTATCCTGATTACTAAATATGTCCAAAAGGAACAAACCATCTATCTTTAAAACTGTGGGAGATTGCGGGGGCGTTAGAGGGCGTGGCCAAAATTGAAAATAAACTTGATCTGCCTGCAGACATAAGAAGCATATGTCCCACACAAGTCAAACCTCTGTCTCTTACTATCTCTGCGATCTGTGAGTTCATACGGACAGACAGACGGACAGACGGACATGGCTATATCGACTCGGCTGTTGATGCTGATCAAGAATATATATACTTCATAGGGTCGGAGATGCTTCCTTCTTGCTGTTACATACTTTTGCACAAGCTTATAGTACTCTACGGTGCAGAGTATAAAAATTTAATAAAAACGAGAAAGCTAAGCTAACTTCGTCTGTGCCGAAGTTTTTATACCTTTGCAGGTGATCGCTCAAATATTTTTATATATTTTTTTTCCACACAACGACCCATTTTCCGACCGATCGTTCGTATGGAAGCTATATGGTTTAGTCATTCGATTTGGACAAAAATTTGTAGAATTGATTGAAAGCATGTAAAACAAGCAAATAAAAAATTGCAGGATGCAATATATGCAATATGCATGATGCCTTAAAGTTGTCCGATTTTCATCAAACGTGGCAAAACTATATAAAAGCATAAAAAACCTATGAATACAAAGCTTAGAAAAGAAAAAATAAGGGAAAGTTAACTTCGGCTCTGCCGAAGTTTGTTTACCCTTGCAGCACGCTTTTCTAACTGATTTGAAGGACATTTCTAATGAAAACAAACAACTTTTTCTCACTAAAACTACAACCAAAAAAAAATTTGTATCAATATCAATTTGATACGCGTAGTCTCAAATTGAAACTGACACCAGTATCATTTTTTTTTTCAAAATGATACAATACAGTAGGATATTGATATAATAGGTGTCAATTTGACTTTAAGCTTATTAAATTGATACGCTAAAGTATCAAATCGAAACTCACACATTTTCGAATTTGAGTTCGAAAACATGCGACTAAGGGCGTGAATAATCCGTGAGCCTTTTCACGGAATCCAAATCCAAATTATATTGGGATGCCGGCTATCTCCTTCTTCTTGGCTGGTTAAGCTCGCTATTCCAGAGAATCACAAACAAAAGTCTTCTTCAAATAAGTGTCTGGTCGCAGCCAGTGTTTTTTTCCAACTGGCTCTATTACCATTACATTTCTAATACAAGAGCGGCTAGCAGAGCTTTTGTCGCCACCAACATTAGGCGTGCGCAAAGAGATCTAATGCTTAACTATTTATGTGTGTATGCGTATGCGTTGACCTGTTACATTTCTTGTTGATGTTTGGACTGGGCTGAACCTTACATTTAAATCATTCATATTTCATATTTCATACTTCATTATTTATACATATTTCATTTAATAATAAACTTATATCTAACTATAACTGCTTTAACATTCCGGCCCCGTTAAAGGCCTACGGGCCTTTGACTATTGGTAGCATGGCCAATTTGTGGACTGGTCGCTTGATGACGCCGGTCGGTGTGCGTACTTCGGCCACACGAACTTTACCGTCGTCTCCGGTTATTGTTGCCACCACGCGCCCAGTTGTCCATCGCTGTGGAGGTGTATTGTCCTCGTGTACCAACACGAGGCACCCAATTTCCAGATTGGGCACGTCCTTCTCCCATCGATTGCGTTCCTGCAGGCTGACCAGGTAATCCTTGGACCAAGTCAGCCATAACTGCTGCCTGAGCGCCAACAGCATTCGCGACCGCTTCAAGTACCCGAAGCTGGCCTTGCTGCTGGGTCCGTCGAGCTCTGACTCGTGCGGCAGCGAAAGCAGAGGCTGACCTATTAATAGGTGGCCTGGAGTCAAGGCTTCTCCGTCGTTGGGATCGTTGCCTGGGGACACTAGCGGGCGCGAATTGAGCAGCGCCTCGACTTCCACCAAATGTGTAGTCAACTCGTCTTGAGTCAACCGGGCGTTGCCAACTCCTCGCACCAACCGATGTTTGGCTGCTTTCACGGCTGCTTCCCAAAGTCCTCCGAAGTGGGACGCTCTCGGAGGGATAAACACCCATTCGAAGCCTCGCTCCGCTGCGTATGCCTGCATCTGTTGCTTCTGCTTCTCGTAGGCCTCTCGGAGATCCTTGAGGACGTTGGCTGCTCCCACGAAATTGGTGGCGTTGTCGCTGAACACCTTCTGAGGGAGACCTCGTCTGCCGATGAACCTTTTAAAACAGGAGATAAAACAGTCAGTGGACAGGTCTATACCAAGCTCAAGGTGAACCGCCTTGGACGAAAAACAAACAAAAACAGCAACATATGTCTTAATAGGAGGCCTTCCACGAATCCTAAGACTGACGTAAAATGGTCCGCAAAAGTCTACGCCACATACTAAAAACGGACGCGCTTCCCGGAGTCGATCCGCTGGCAAATTACCAATAATTTGGCCCAGTAATTTTGGCTTGTATCGGAAGCAATGAATGCAGTCCCTAACCACCTTGGTACATGCCTCTCTGGCATTAATAAGCCAAATTTGTTGCCTCAAAAGAGAAATCATGACTTTGACGCCAGCATGATAATGTTTTAGGTGCAGATTGCGAAGAAACAACTCAACAAAATGAGATTTTCGGGACAATAATAATGGAAATTTGGCGTCGTATGGTATTGGTGCGTTTAACAACCTTCCTCCAACACGAATCACTAATATCCCAGATTCTATAGACTCATGAAGAAATGGGTTTAACTTTTGAAGATGTGGAGCCAATATTTGAGACTTTTTTAATTGATCGAATTCGGAACCCAATTCATGCATTTGGACGACTTGTACCAATTTCAAAAAGGCCAATTGTAGTTCTTTTGCTGATAGAACACCTTCATGATTACGTCTCCTTGCTAGGACAAATCGTTTGACATACGCCATAATCCGCAACAATTTGTGAAACGATGAATATCTTTCGATTAGAGAAATAATCGAGTTTGGCGTTGTCACGACTACTGAACACACAGCCAAGGACTTTTTATTTTTAGAAAATTGCATTTCTGGAGTTATCTCGAATTCAAGGAGATGAGGCCATTTATCAGGTTCGTGGAGTAAAAATTCTGGACCATTGAACCAAAGTGGACTCACGAGATCGTCTACATCTGTACCTCGAGAGACGAGGTCTGCAGGATTATCGTCTGTCGGCACATGCCGCCATGTAACATGAGCTGACAATTCTTGCACATCTGACACTCTGTTGGCTACGAATGTCGCTAATGTGCCTGGATCTCTTTTTAACCAATACAGCGTGACTTGGGAGTCTGACCAGAATTGATGCTTTCGATCTAGCATTCATCCAAAAAATATGCGACCTGAGACCAGAGAGTAGCCAAAAGGTGTGCGGCACACAACTCAAGACGTGGAATCGACTTGGTTTTGAGGGGGGCTATACGAGACTTGGCGGTAAATAGGCGTGACACTACAATCCCATTATTTTTTGTACGCACATAGATGCAGCAGCCGTATGCATGACTAGAAGCGTCAGCAAATCCATGTATCTGTACGGCTTTATTCGAAAACTTGAACACATATCTGGGAATCGAAATTTTGTGCAACTCAAACAGATTCTGCTTGAATCTGATCCAGCTTGTGTGCAGAATAATAGGAATTGTTTCGTCCCAATCTAGTTTCTGTCGCCACAAGTCTTGAAGTAAGATTTTTGCCTTGGTAATTAGAGGAGACAACAATCCCAACGGGTCGAACAAGCGAGATGCAACAGACAGGATATTGCGCTTGGTGGGTGTTAACGAGTCAAAAGAGTCATCCAGAGAATAAAAAAATGCATCAGATTGAGGGTTCCACCTCATTCCAAGAGTTTTAACTGATGCAGAAGGATCAAATTGCAATTGTTTTTCTTCTCTGCAATGGTTCAAAAAATTTGGGTGACTCGTAGCCCATTTGGCCAATTTGAAACCTCCAAGTTCTAATACCTCGCTTACTTGCTGACGAATCGAATCAAGCTCTTCAACAGTGTCTGCACCTGTGAGCATGTCGTCTACATAAAAATCACTTTCAATGACCTTTGATGCGATTGGATGGGATTCTGCATAGATTTTTGCCAATTCAAAAAGGCACCGAATTGCAAGGAAAGGAGCTGACGCCGTTCCATATGTTACGGTATTGAGACAAAAAGTCTGTAAATTCTGAGACGAGGACTCCCTCTACACGATTAATTGAAAGTTTCGGTCCTCTTCAGCGACCTCCACCTGCCGATACATTTTGGAAATGTCCGCAGTTAGTGCATACTTGTGCAAGCGAAAACGTGCAAGAGTTGCAAATAGCTCCCTCTGAATTGTAGGACCCACCATTAGTGTCAGATTCAACGACATTGATGTTGATGTCTTGCTAGACGCATCAAAAACTACGCGTAACTGGGTTGTACTACTTTCAGGACGCAGGACACATTGGTGAGGAATGTAGTAATGTAATCCTGGAGGAGTAAGATTCAGCGGTGACATATGGCCAAGGTCACGATATTCTTTCATAAAATCATTATACATGTTTTGCAATCTACCATCCTTAGAAAGCCTACGCTCTAGAGCCAAAAAACGACGCTTAGCTGTGTCGTAAGATAAGCCCAGTACATTTGGACTCATCTTGAAGGGCAACTTTACCACAAATCTCCCAGTAGCTGATCTTCGAACATTTTGTTTAAAATTTCGTTCGCATTCCAATTGTTCAGCTGTAAAGACAGCCTTCGACTTTTCTGGAATCTGCTCCATTTCCCAGAAACGTTGCACCAGAGTGTCGAGTGAACCAATATCGCTTTCTATTGTTACTTTGCACGAAAGTGCTTGCGAGGCAATCCTTGGGAGTATTTTCCAGACACAATCCAACCTAACAATGTTTTTTGAATTGTTGGATGGTCATCACTCAGTTTTATTTGGCCAACACATAATAATTCTAAGAACCTTTCTGCTCCTAACAAAAGATCCACCTTAGCCGGCTTATGAAATCGAGTGTCGGCCAACTTTATGTTTGGGGGTATATTCCACTGTGATGAGTTAACCATCTGATCTGGTTGGTATGAAGAAATTGAACTCAAAACCCAGAAGTCGGATGCGAATGTATGAGCATTTATTCTTGAGTGAACAGATGTTTGAACTCGATGTTTGATGACAGAGGTAGCTTCTCCCACTGTGACAATTTTTAATGAAGCATTTTCCCGACGTAAACGTAGACGTTGGGCCAAGTCTTCTGTCATAAAATTAATCTGAGAGCCAGAATCTAAAAGTGCTCTTGCACTTTGCAGTTGTCCAAATCTATCTTTCACCTTTACAAGAGCAGTAGCTAATATCACTTGATCAGCGGTTAAAACATGACTGACGTAAGCTTGCTGTCCACTAGATATGGAGGGTAACACAGTTTCTGCATTTGTATTGTCGGCTTCGTATCGATGCAACAGAAAGTGGTGACGTTTTGAGCAAACACGACATTTTTGTGCCTTACATTTTGCCACTGTATGCCCTTGTTTCAAACAATTTATGCACAGGCGATTTTGTTTGATGAAATCAAATCGGTGATTTACTGGCAGAGCGCTAAAAGTTTGGCAACTTGCGATAAAATGGTTCCCAGTTGAACAGTAGGTACACTTTAAGTCCCTTCTCTCATCACTCTTAGAGCAAGTAAACGAGGACTTCATGTGTGCTTTATTTCCCTCTTGCTTTGATTTTAGTTTACTCTTTGTTGACTCTTCAGCAGCCAACTGCTGATAGCGTCGATTCAACTTGCTAGCACAATCATCCCAAGACGGCAATGTGTCATAGTCAAGCTGTTCTTCGAACTTAGATTTTGTCAAATGATCTACTTTTGACATTGCTAAATGAATCAGCAGAGCATTCGAAATTTCCTTTTCACTACCTAGTGATTGCAGAGATGAATAAAGAGCTGATATAGTGTCGATCAGACACCTAAGACTTGATGCCGAAGGTTTTGACATATGCGGAAGTTCAAAGAGTTGCGAAACGGTATCAAAAAATATTAGACATTTATTATCATAAACATTTTTTAAACTTAACAAGGCCTTTTTATAATTGCAATCTGTCATAGGAAATGCCTTTACTGTTCCTAAAGCCTCATCAGCTAAGCAAGAAACTAGGTGATTGAATTTTTCAATATTTGTTAAGGAAGCATCATTGTCGACCAAACTTTCGAAAAGACCGATAAAATTTTTAAAGTCTGCATGCTTGCCAGTAAATTTAGGCAAACGCATTTTTGGTAACTGAGAAGTGAATGTCTTGGACTGATCATTTTGACTCGACCGTTTCCCTTTTTGTATGGATGACAAGTACAAAGCCTTTGTTGAAATGCATTCATCTTCCACTGTTGCCCTAAGATCGTTGGTAGGATTCAATGTATCGATGTCAGACTGTAAGTCCATAAGCTTTTCAATATACCCTTCAAGCATTTGCAACCGACACTGAAGTTGAGTTTGGTCAAAGGAGATAGTTTTTTCCAAAAATGCAGTCTTAAGCCGCCTGATATCTGATAAAATTTTATCATTCTTTTGTAAAGCTGACATTAATTTGGCACTAGACTTGGTCTCCTTGGGACCTGCATCGTCATTTGCCATTTCAGCTAATATCAACTTTCCAAAAATTTCACTAAAACAACCACAAAGCCGCAGAAAAGGGATATCAACAATTCACGTTGATCAGAAGTTCCGCTTAGCAACAGCCAATGAAGAAATGTGAATATCGTATCACAAAGGAAATCCGAAAAGGTCGATGACAGACGATGTCTAAAAAAACCAACAACACTCGATCAGATTTTCTGCATAGCAACAGCCAATGCTTTCACAAACAGTTTAACGGCAGTAGAGAACCCAAAACGAAGAAAAATTAACTGTTTCAATTACCCGTAATTTTCACTTGTTGCTATGCCAGTTTCTTCGAAGTTACAGTGCTACCTCGTAGTATTGTACCACGGTACCATAAAATCATAAAACCATAACTATCAAATAATTTAAGCGCTTAAATGTTTTTCGCCAAAACAGTGGTTCACTTTGATTTTCTATTTAACTTGACTTTTTTCAAGAATATATGGGTGCCAAAAATTGATTTCACTTTACTTTTGCAGTTTACACAGACACATAAACACTCACACGATATGTGGCTTAGTGATACAAATCAATTTTTGACACTAAATACCTGTGTTCTCATAGTTGAGATTTCCAAACTTTCCTTTTGTTGGTGGGGACTGATGCAAGGTTCCAATCGTTGTCCAGATCCACTTCAAATTTCCACTAGGAAAGCCAGCCAACAGAGTCCAACTTCCAATTGCTTTATGTGCCGAAAATCCAGAGGTGCACTTAAGCAATTTAGACGTTCCACTGCGAGATTGCCGATGTCTTTGCTCGGGCGCCAATGAATAATCCGTGAGCCTTTTCACGGAATCCAAATCCAAATTATATTGGGATGCCGGCTATCTCCTTCTTCTTGGCTGGTTAAGCTCGCTATTCCAGAGAATCACAATCAAAAGTCTTCTTCAAATAAGTGTCTGGTCGCAGCCAGTGTTTTTTTCCAACTGGCTCTATTACCATTACATTTCTAGTACAAGAGCGGCTAGCAGAGCTTTTGTCGCCACCAACATT
>JAWNNO010000901.1:0-11886 GCA_035044985.1 Lordiphosa fenestrarum | reverse complement strand
GCAACATATCTTTTACGAGCTTCTGCTTCCACTGTTGTCTTACCCATTCTCTGCTGCCGTCGATTGCTAGCCTGCTCCAGCGTTTCTGCAAGTCTTTGTCTGGCCTGCGGCTCAAATTGTTCATGGCGCAGCGCTTGCGACTGCATGCTGGGATGCAATATGTTTTGGCAATTGCTGCCGTCGATTGCTCGCCTGTTCGGATGTTTAGCAGCTCTTCAATTCGCTTGACGGCTTATCTTTTGCATTCTGCTGAGCTCCGCAGGCGAGGAAGTTTCTTGACTTTTTATTACTCCCGGATGAGTGATATCTACATTTAAGACTTCCATTTTCTTGGCATATTTTGAAAATTTATAAAATAATACAATACATAACATATTTTTGGGCGGTGAAATATCTAATAGTTTGTAACAAATGTCGGCAAATCCGTATATCTTCACTTAAAAAAATCGCAGAATTGTTTGAGATAGCTTATTTAAAAGCTTGAGAGTAATACTGTAGGATAATATCAAAGAGTGTTAAAGCAATCGTGGCGAACCTGCAAACTTACCTTAAAAGGATCAAAGTAGAAACTTTAAGCAACTCTAAGCAAAGATGACCATCAATCTAGACGTGGTGGACCATTTCCGAAAACACCACCAGCCCTTGAATAAAATATCCAAAAATAATTCGTCTAATTTTGTTGCCTTGGGTAATTGTGCAAATTTGTTTCACATTTGAAAGACAGCTTCTAAAACTTACCAATAAATAATCCCAAATCCCAGCTGTGTAAAAGTTTTATGAGCACTCGATGTCATTGCCTGGCTGTTTCCTCCTCCAGTTGGCTGGCGTCGCTTGGTCTGCTGCAAACCAGCACCCACACACACCCAGCAGCTCGTCGTCGACGACGATTGTCATTTCATAATTTCAGGCCAAGAATCAAAAGACAAACGACGACGACGACCAACAACTAAGGGGAACCATTTTTGGCCCCAACTCTCGAGTCTATGCACTGGTTGTTGGTTGTGCCAAAAAATTTGCCTAAAACTTTCTGCCGCTGCACAACCTCCCCCTCGAAAACGAGAGGGAGACCGTGGCGAAAAAAGTTAATTTGGCAGCAAAAATGCAAACAACCAGACGACAAATGCTAGGCGGGCCACTTTAAACAGCCCAGAACAAAACAACAACAACAAAAAGATATATAAAATATATATGGAAAAACAAAGCAGAGCCAAACACTGCGTCATACTTTTAGGCGCGGCTCGGTCTCCTTCATTTTTTTTTTGGCAAGCCGCCCACCGCGCTCTACGAATCTGCTTGTTGTTGTTGTTTGTTGACGGCCGAAAAAACTTTACGACTTTTCTTGTTTGCCCAGAAATTGTGCAAATTAAATTTATGTGAAACAAGTTTTTCTCACGCCTCTAATTGGAGTGCCGTTGGCCTGGTTAGGCGGGGCAAATAGACGTGAAGGCAGCAATGGGGTACAAACAATTTTCCTGATTTCTTGAGGGCAATTACTTGAAGATTTCAGGAGGACTGAATGGATGTAAGGATTTTGCATTGATTTTCGAAATCTTAAATAAAATATTTAATAATTTCCATTTATTTCCGTTTCTTTTCAGTGGACCCGAAATGCTGGTGGCCTTCCATTCCAAGTCCCTTTTCGGCTCCTCTTCAGCAGGGTATTCCCAATCGTGGCTTTGAATTGGATGTGGATATACTTTTTACCGACTCGGACTCATACGACTTTGCCCAGGGCACCAAAAATCTTTGTGAATTTCACATCAATGCCTCCAATCCGGGTAAGTAAAGGAAACAAATTAAATCATTATTAATATTAATCAATGCGCACACACACACACCCGCTTGCAATCTGTGGGCCTTGACAATTATTGCTGCTGCAGGAGTAGGAGTTGGGCTTCCACCTGATGCAAAAAGAGTGCTCAAAACTAGGTCAAACTTGGCATTTTCTTTTTATAATTCTTTTTTTTACGGGTTTCATTTTTCTCTGCATTTTCTGCTGTGTCGACTGTTCATTAAATGCAGAGTTGTTGTTTCATTTTGCTCCTTCTCTCTTATTTTAAAATTATTATTTATATTGCTTACTCATTAATGCTGCTTGAGTGAGCACTCGAGCTTGCAACGAACTTAATTGGCATACGCTGCGCACGGCAACAACAATCGAAAAGTGGCCGTTTTTGTGTAACCTGAGTAAAACTGGGCATAAGAAAAGCGGCCCAAGTGAAGGGCGGCCAACTGTGCCAACGAGCCCTTCTTCATTAGCCTCTGGCATTGGTGGGTAATCTAAGCTAGCTAAATGAGATTTTAATTCAATTCAAGGCCAGACAGACCCCAAGGGTAAGAAGAGTGAAAGATCTTCAGACGGTTATTTTCGGCTTGACTGGTTAACTGAATGAAGTTTTCGTGGGGATGAGTAATAGGCCAATGGCAGTGCAATAATGCTAAACGTGAGGAATGATACAATAAATCTCTGGTAGTTCCATAAAAAGCGTTGTAGAAACATTATGGTATATATTTTCTGTTTTAGGTAGTTTTTATCAACAAATTTTTGATTCAAATGAGATATTGCTTATTTATTATGTATTTGATAACGGACACTCGTATTCTCCAGAGCACGCTCAAGATTTGTCGGGAAGTCAAGAGTTGAGAGTGTATACAAAAAAGCCACGCAAACTAGCTCTGACCTACATCATTGATCAGTAGCCAGCGACTGAATAGGTTTTTGCTCTCTCAGCCTCGGCATGCATTCGGCTCGTGTCGTTGTGCATCAGAGATCTGCACTAGTTCACTGGAAGAGCACATTTGGAAGACCATTTTAACAAGCACCACCCTGATGAGTCTTTTTCAGGCCATTTTGATGATGAAGAAGAGATTACTATCCTGTACGATTAAAAGAAGATTTGAAACTGACTTGATCCAAATGCTTCAAATGTGATGTATTAAAATACGAACTAAAAAAATTATCTCCAACGAATCGAAAATGGGTCGCAACTGCTCAGAAGAACAAGTTAAAAACGGCTTTATTTGAAGAATCGCGGCAATGGTTCAAGAATCATTTATGATCTCCACCCCACCATTTGGAAGATCATTTTCATAAAAACCACCTATATGAGTCATTTCCGAATCCTTTTGATGATCCAAAAGAGATGCCTATCATGTGCGATTAATTGAGACTCGAAAATTACTCAAGAATATGCTCAAAATGTGACTTGGTTAAATGCGATTAAAAAAATGTCTACCGAAAATATCCTGATTGGAAACTGATCAGAAGAACGGTTTAAAAACGACTCTTCAAGAAGAATCGCAACTAGGGTATCATTTTTGCCGACTAAAGTATCATTTATGATCGGAAAACGAGCGCATTTATGACTATTTTAATCAGCCGTAGGACTGAAAAAGTATGTGATCAAAAATGAAATAAAATGTTCTCTATGAATTGAAAAAATCTAAAACGATTCGAAAATGAGTCGGAACTGTTCAGAAGAATGGGTTAAAATTGACTCTATTAGAAAAGTCGCAGCTAGGGCAGCCCTTTCTTCCGACAAAAGTATCATATATGATCGCATTTATGACTATTTTAATCAGATTAAGGACTCGAAAAAGACTCACATGTGATAAAAAAGTTTATGAAATGTCTGCTGTGAAATATGCTGTCTTTAATCTTCTCAACACCCAACATTCAGGGAGATGGTTTTAAAAAAAAATCATATTGATGAGTCTTTTTCAAGAGCTTTGGATGTTTAACAAGAAAGAAAGTCGGTCAAGCCCGACTATAACATACTCTGTACCAAGAAATTTTGTCTTTTGATCATAACTCGAAAACCGTTCATCCGATCTCCTTCATTCCCTTGGCGGATCGATTAGTTATTCTAATAACTAAATATGTCCAGAAGGAACAAGCCATCTATCTTCAAAACTGTGGGAGATATGACGTTTTTTCTAAATTGCGGGGGCGGGAGGGGGCGTGGCCAAAATTGAAAATAAACTTGATCTGCCTGCAGACATAAGAAGCATATGTCCCATACATGTCAAACCTCTATCTCTTACCATCTCTGAGATCTGTGCGTTCATACGGACAGACGGACAGACGGACATGGCTATATCGACTCGGCTGTTGATGCTGATCAAGAATATATATACTTTATGGGGTCGGAGATGCTTCCTTCTGGATGTTACATACTTTTGCACAAACTTATAATACTCTATGTACCTACGGTACAGAGTATAAAAAGTGGCTAAGTGGTGGTGCGATTAAAAGGGACTTGAAAATGACTTATGAGCGTTCTCATTATATGATTTAGTGGAATACGACTCAAAATAGACTCTCAAATGACTCGAAAATGAGTTAAAACTGGTCAGAATAAAGTGTTAAAAACACTCTCTATCAGAAGAATGCGGCTAGAGGGTACCATTTTCTCCTAACAAAAATATTATTATTGATCACAGAACGAGCACATTTATGACGTTATGTGTTCTTAAAGAGTCGCCCTTAACCCATTTTTCTGATCAGTTTTGACCAACGAATCACTTAGAAATCTTTATCGAGTCGTTTTTTCAGTAAATTCTATTTTGAGCATGCCTGAGATAATTTCGAGTCTCTCTTTGAATCACACATGATTGTGATTTCACTTTTATCATCAAAAGTGCTTGAAAACGAGCTGATTTTGTTAAAATGATCCTCCAAAGAAAAAAAAAATCCAAAAAATATCCATTTGGAAAGGATATGTCTTAAATATCGTTTTTATCATCCAAATTAGCATAATTTTTCATATCCTTTGGATGATTTTTAGCTCCTTTGGACTATTAAAAGCAAATTTCAGACATATTCCAACCAAATGGATACCGCAAATCATCCAATGGCTATTTTTATAATATCCTTTTTTTCTCTGTGTACAAGTGCTAAGAAGAGATCGCAAAAACCTTCCTGTTGATTAGGTGCCTCTTACTCTCTTTTGGCAGAGCGCTCTCTCTCTCTTTAGCTTGACATTACAAGAACAATTTTACAGCGCTTACAGCTGGGTTTCCCACTAAAAGAAGCTATCTGAATCTCTCTGACGCTCAGTGCTGCAGTGACCATGAAGCAATCGGTGTGAATTTACAGAGTGCGTTCGGCCCCTGTGGCTGTGGAGTACTGCTTAGCAGTTACTTTTACAGACACAAAGAGAGCGAGAGGAAAATGAAACAAACTCAAAAATTTGCAGTGTGCGCCTAAAATCCACCAAAGTAAATAGAAATACAACAAATCACATAGACCGGTGCTCGCAGGCTATACGCATCGAGCGTATTTGTTGTGGCTTTTCGCAAAAGCTATTCTAATGCGTATAAGAGGTCGCGCCTAAATAAATTGCAACAACATCTTCGTATGTGTCTTTTTTAGCGATCTCTCCCATGCCTCTTGCTAAATGTAACACATCTGAAAATTCGTATGCATTTGTAGATATGCACATTTGTTGTTGTGCGTCGAATGATTTAGTTTGCCTTAAGTAAATAAGTGGAGAGCTGAGATGTTGTTATCCTCCTCTACAACCGCCCCATCTTGCAAAACTTTGTGAGATAATTTGTCTCTGTCCAAATCGAGGCGCGATTAAAGTTTCTTCTTAAACATTATTTATTATTTGCCAATTTTGCAATTTTTGACAAATGGCAAGTTCTGGATTAATTCTGGTAGTAAGCTACAAAAACAAAGCGTACATATTTACTGTGCATTTATGTGCCATTTAGTAGTGATACGCTTAACCTATATTTGTTCTCACTTTTTATACCCGTTACTCGAAGAGTAAAAAGGGTATACTAAAGTCGTGCAAATGTATGTAACAGGCAGAAGGAAGCATCTCCGATATCATAAAGTATATATATTCTTGATCAGCATCAACAGCCGAGTCGATATAGCCATGTCCGTCTGTCCGTTCGTCCGTCCGTCCGTCCGTCCGTCCGTCCGTCTGTATGAACACCTAGATCTCAGAGACTAGAAGAGCTTGAGCAACCAAATTTTATACGTAAGCTAGTATTGTCTGTAGGCAGATCAAGTTTATTTCAAATTTTGGCCACGCCCCCTCCCGCCCCCGCAATAAAAAATATTGAATAACTCCCACAATTTTTAAGATATCGAGCTCAGATTTTGCAGTGTAGTCTATGTGGCCAACATCTACAATCTCACAAATTTTCAAAAGGATCGGATAATAAATGGCCGAGTTAAAAAAATGTTGCATACTTATTCGAGCTGAGCTGAGTAACGGGTATTTCGAAGTCGGGCAGGGCCGACTTTAACTTACGCTCTCGTTTAAGCTGCACTTAAGTATGTTTTAATGTTAACAATAATTTCCAAAATCTTATCTAACATTATTACAAATTCTGCTCAATCATTGCCGCAAATTTTTAAGTCTCCCTAGGGCCAAATGTCAATTAAATTCGTGTTTTAAAGCACATCTAATTCTGTGTTAACTTAATTTAATAATGGCTTAGCTGATTATGTACGATTGCCTTTAAGTCATTTCCAACTTCCCCTTTTAAATACTTTGCTGACACCAGCCTAATGAGTAGCATTCCGTCCGCCCCCACTTCCATTGGGGATGATAAAACGCACACATCTGTGCCATTTCCCAAAGCATTAAGAAAGCTAGAAAAACATTTTAGCAAAGTTAAACGGTCAAAAATTAAGCCCCCAAAAAAGTAAGCAGCCAAGTTAATGAGCAGAACAACAAAAACAAGGCATAATAAAAATGCCGTGGAGTGAGTTGAGCCGGCTTCAAATTGCCTTCCCAACCAAAAAACTAATTTTAAATGAGAAATTTTTGCAAATAAAACAGGCACCGACCAGAAAATAAAATCTACTCAAAAGTTATTAAGTGCAAATTAATGAACATTAGCAGCGGCGCGCAGATCGTTGCCTACTTTTTTGGGGCGACGGGTAGGAAAATCTACTGGTTTCAAGAAGAAATTTCATTTAATAATTTTTCAATTAAATGCAGCTGCCTTGCCTTGCCTTGGCTTGGCTTGCTTTGCCGGCTGTTGGCGGCCGCTTGACCAGTTGCCAGAGTGAGAGAGACAAGGAAGAGAGCCAGACCAAGCAAGAAAAAATGTTGGAAAAAAAATATGGAAAGACCACACAGCTTATGGCCAGCGCAGGGTTTTATGATTTACCGCAATTATACGATATATGTGTGAATGAATGTATGTGGTGTATGCCGACGAAGGGCTGAAATCACTTTGCGCTTAATAACTTTCAGATTAAAAACTGAAAAATAAAATGAAGCATAACGCCAAGACCCATATCGATGGCTTTACAAACAATTAGAGTATTGTTGAAAAACTCGGTGAAATTGTGTGATTGAACATAAGGTTGAAGGCAAAGTGAAAAGCCATTATTAATAAGTTCAACTTACACAAATATTCTGTGATTTAAAACCAGTATTTTAACTAAATTTGCTCAATACACAATATTTGCGGAAGTGGAATTGAGATCAAGAGTGTATAATAAAATCAAGCGAAAGTCCGACTATAACATACTCTGTAACTTCCAAAGATTAATTTCATCACACAAACTGTTGATATGTGTGAAGTGCTGCCCATCGCTGTTCCAGCCAGTGCTGCCCAGCATAAATGTTTGCTTTTCCTATAGCTCGATTATAGTCATCCAATCCTCACCATTTCTGCGGTGGATTCATAAATAATACTGATTACGAAATATGTCCTGACGGTACAAACCTTCTATCTATCTATATAGTATAGAATAGTGGGAGATGTGAGGTTTTTTAAAATTTTGGGGGCGTGTCAAAAATTGAAAATAAACTTGATCTGCCTGCAATATATATATATATAAAGCATGTCTTAATACATGTCGAATCTCTATACTTTACCATCTCTGAGATATGTTTGTTCATACTGAAGGCATTAAATAGGTACAAAGACAAAAAGGGATCCAAAAATATCCAATTGGAATGGATAGTTTTTAATATTCTTGCAGAGGGTATATAAAAATTGTCTATATGTTTGTAACGCTTAGAGGGAAGTATTTCCGGCCACATAATGTATATACATTCCTGATCAGCCTGACAGGCTGAGTTGATTTGGCCCTGTCCGTCTGTTTCTATGCTATCGCCTCCGTCAGTCTTAAAGCTTTCGCGACCAAACTTTGCACGAAGTCTACTGGTACAAATACGCTGCACATTTGTCGGAGCCGGCCGGATCGGATGACTATAACATAAAGCTGCCATAGGAACGATCGGTCGAAAAACTAGTTCTAGCGAGAAAAACTTTTTTGTTTTCAATGCAAAAGGCCACAAACTCCGTATTTACTAGTTTTCTATGCTTCTCCATGATTCTGCCAAGTTTGGTTGAAATCCGACATCTATATAGCATAGCTGGCATAGAAAAGTAAGGTTAGAAAAATAGTCTTAGTAAGAAAAACTTTTTTGTTTTCAATTTAAACCTCTTTAAAATTGGTATATATTTATTTCATAATCTTTCACACAATTCTTCAAAGTTTTGTCAAAATCGGATGACTATAAGTTATAGCTGCCATAGGAATGATCGATCGAGAAACTAGTTTTGGAGAGAAAAACTTTTTTGTTTTTAAAGAAAACGCCTCAAAACTTTCTATTTCCTAGTTTGGTATGCTTTCCCATGATTCCACAAAGTTTGATCGTAATCGGACATCTATATAGTATAGCTGTCACACAAAAGAAGAGTGAATACCTGCATGACCAAGCAACTGCTGACTTTGCGGTCGATAGGCAATGACAACCAAAAATAAAACCGGGAGGTTGTTGAAAAAGTTGTATATAATCTTGTATTTGTTTGTTTCACATGCTTTCACCTAATTCTCCAAAACAGATGAAACAGATGGGAAAATTATATTTTATAAAAATATTTAGCTTAGCTTTCTGGTTTTTTTCTTCTGTGTAATATATATGGGATCGGATCCTGTGTATCCTTGGTACAGATTATAATTATTTAATTCAAATATAAAACTAAACAAATGTTTCACACTCCCACGATTTTCGAGGGACCCGAAAGTTCCTTGGAACTTTGGTAGGAGCTAGTTTTTTTACTTTCTTTATTTCTTTATGCTGTTCTTGCTAGCTAATTAAGGTGAAAAGATCAGTGTCAATCAATATACAAAAACACCATTTATAAAGATTTGTTTTCTAAGCTCTGCACACATCAAAGACAGAAGCAAAATTATGAAAAAAGGAGATCAGTTGCCATAAGCAAGATAGACAACTTATGTCACTAATATTATTTTAAAAATACTATTTTGACTTAGTTCTGCACACATCAAAGACAGAATATTTTCGAAAATGTTCCGTTTTTGAAGTTAAGCAGAAACGTGTGTCCTCTCCATCTCCTACAAGGAAAACCACCAAAATTTGTGCGGCAAGTTCAATTAGGAAAATGTGGTGCGCGCGCCACTGAAACATTTATAATGGCCAACGGGCAGGCAGGCGGGCGGCGGGCGTGAGTTGGGTGTGGCAACCAACAATACCAGCAAACAAAGCAATATAATTGTTTTGTTATCGACACACATACACACGCGCACGCATACTCGTACACATTTAGCTGGGGAAATAAATTATTGCGAGGGTGCAACATGATTTTAATTAAAGTTTTAACGAAAACCAAATATTTATCGTTTCAATTTTGCTTTCATTTATTCTCGCTTGTTTTGTTTGTTGGCCTCCCCTCCCCCCCTGCCATCCTTGCCACCCTTCATGCCGCTGTCGCCGCAAACAACAATATCATTAAGCAAAATGCAAAAATTCAATATTCTAAAATTTGCGGGGCTCAACAAACAAAGGTCAAACGAAAGTTTCGCATTATAATTTGCTCATGCAAATAATGCAAGAATTGTGATGTGGGGTTGACTGCAATTGGTTTTCATTTCGTTGATTACATAACAGAAATCTGTTGCATATTTAATTTGGTTTGATTTTGCCATAACTTTTTCAATTAAGTTTAATTAAATGTAGAACTTTCATCAGCATCATCCATGTCCAGGCAAGGACATCTAGCCAGGAGAACGAGAGAGAGAGAGAGAGAGTTGGCGTGTGGTTTTTAATTTAATTTGGTTGGCTATTGCCCTTATAGCTTGTGAGGTTTATGTCCAGTTTAACAGTAACCTTAATTTCAATTCATTGAAATTATAAAATGACAAAGTTGGAAAATGTGTGCAGAAAATTATGCTCAAGCCACATGGGTAAAGATTGAACGTTTGTCCATTAAATTTTAAGAACCTATATCTATGATTTTGAAACTAAACAGAAGACTTCAAATGATTTCATGTTTCAAGAATTCAAAGAATTCTTTTTACATATTTCGTAAAATTTGTTGAAAATATTCCGCTTACAAGTTGAAGAGCTATAGAGCTTTAGGTTCCACAAAACTTAAACTTTATGGTACCAAAATGTTGCCTTAGTTATCTGTGGATGCTGAGATTTCATAATTGTTAATACTTTATTTTATTTATTTTCAAAACCAGCTCAACTTTTTATACCCGTTACTCGAAGAGTAAAAAGGGTATACTAATGTCGTGCAGAATGAAGCTTCTCCGATCCCATAAAGTATATATATTCTTGAACAGCATCAATAGTCGAGTCGATATAGGCATGTCCATCTTACCGCCTGTCTATATGAGCACCTAGATCTCAGAGACTAGAAGAGCTAAAGCCAATGTAGACTAGGTATTGTCTGCACGCAGATCAAGTTCTTTTCAAATTATGATTATCTCCTACATTTTTTTTAGATATTGAGCTCACATTTTGCAGTTTAGTGTATGTGGCCAAAGTCTACAATCTCACAAATTTTCATAAAGATTGGATAATAAATGGTAGAGTTAAAAAAACGTTGCATACTTGTCTGAGCTGTATAAGGTTATTAAACACTAATTGCCCTAAGTAATGGGTATTGCGAAGTTGGGCAAGGCCGACTTTAGCTTCGACTTGATATTATTCAGAAGAAAATTCTATGAATTGGGTAAAAACTTGGCTGGAAACAACTACTGCTGCAAAGCTGTCCAGCGGACATAGACAACTTTGGGCTACGCCTTTCGCCACTTGTTAACTTCACTCCACCAACGATTCTTCATAATTCAATAAAAATGCCAAAACAACTTTGAACACAACAACAAATACATACATGCTTCTAGTTCAGTTTTCTTTTAGTGTGTAGCAGCACAACAATAAATTTGCCACTTCTTATGTGTGCTTGTGCTCCCTTTTTTTTGGACTAGTTGGCGTCACTAATTTGCTGCAAATCACACAGCGATTTCATACTACAAGTCTAATTTATGATTAGTCTTTGTTTTCGGGTGCGGGAAGATAAATGCTATGGCAACTACAAGTAATGACAACTTATTCCCTCTAAGTCAAATTTTGTGGACTTGATTAGCCTTAATTAGTAATGTTAAATCGAAGAAGCTCTGTCAAGGGTAAATCAAATTGACAGAGAAAATAGAAATAGAGATTAGATTTGTTGTTAGATGGTTGGGGCAAAGTGGGTGGTTAACTCTGAACTGACAGGAAAAGCCTTTTATGAAATACATAAGCCTGAGGCTATTTTCAAGGCAGTGACAAAACCCTCAAAGGGAAAAGCGGCCGAAGGATATGTGAAAAACAAAAGTGAATTAATTGTAAAAGGTCTATTCTAGGAATCCCAACGAATGATATGTCTAAAAGACTGAACTTTTTTTATATGAGAAATTTAAGGTACATATTGGCTAAGAGTATGATTGGCTAGAGTATGTTGAATACATCGCTAGCAAAGAAATGGAAAAGTATACAAAACTATGTTATTTTCGAAATTACTCATACGCAGTGTTGTCTTGCAATTTTATATTTTTTTTTTAGCTGGTTCATTTTAAACGAAAACATTTCCTTGCTTTCAGATGGTTAC